>KB663688.1:2122192-2197430 GCA_000349025.1 Anopheles minimus
TGCTTCTTATACCGCTTCTACTGGGCGACAAATTAATGCTAAACAAATGCATCTATTTTCGTTCGTTCGACGCTTCGATCGATGTAATGCAGGAGGAAGGGGGCGGGAAACTGTGTCCGGGAGTGGCAGTTAGTGCTGGCACTCGTTTGCTAAAGTGCAGCTGCAAAGATGCACCGATGCGCTTGATCGTTCCGTTGCATCAAGCGCGCGAGAGTGGGTGTTCGTAGCATGTGTCTGTCAGTTGTTTTTTTTTCTTTTTCTTCCCTACATTCACAACAGAATCGACGTGCTCGAGCAATGATGAGAGAACTGCTGCTGCTGCTGTTGGTTTAACATTCCGGTCGAGGGAAACAAGGTGGTGAACCATTTGTGCAAGATGAGTTGAACGATTGGGAGTTAGAAGCGGACGTGCGAGGGAAGGAAATGCAGTGTGAAAACAGATGCGCCACATTGGTAGCGATCCCCGTTCAGGGATGCTAGCGCTGTTTGGCGAACTGGCGCAAACAAACCGTGCAAAGTAGCCCGGGACCGGTCAACGTGAGCCCGTTTGTGAGCGTCAAGTGGACAGCCAACAATTACCGGCAATAAAAATCGTATTTGCTTTCGCCCCACCGCGCTGCTAGTAGGTGAGTACGGAAGTGCTGCAGGTGAGAACTTGGCAAACAACTGCTACCGAAGTGGTCGCTCCACCGATCCATCAATAGCGAACCTGCTGTTGACGTCGTCATCTGGAGCGAAATTTCACAGGTCGATCGTAAGGTCTTTGGCGATATCCCCCTGCTCCACGGTGTGGATATCGGAAGTAAACTAGAAAACGTGACACTACCAGAAGCTAGATGCATCGTTTCACTCGTCCCTAGCGGAAGGTGTTAAACGAACCTTCGGATTTGGTTCGTGCGGGTGCGAACGGCTGTTGGCGGCAAAGGGCGATAGGTATTTGTTTGTTTCGATACCTTCTTTGGTATCGGCAACACCATCTTCCGCCGTGCGCCACCAAACCACATTTCTAGTGGTGGGCGTTGGACAAATACAATGTTTGCGCTTGACTCAAGACGCTAGGTTTTAAAACACTTCCTCCCTGCCTGAGGGCGTGCAACAGCTGTAAACATTAGCATTAGTGGTAGCCAGGTTGGCAGGTATTCGTTGCCTGCAAGCGTAATGTAGGGCCGGAGTGTGGCGTCCTGGTTACAAGGTTTGTTTGGTTCATGTTTGTCCAAACGGCTTCCAGGTGGAGCCGTGCCGAGCAATTAATATACAGTTGATCAACACATCGAGCGACTGTAATTGAAATGCTTCAAAAGGGTGAAATGGGCGAACGAAAGAACAATCGTTGGTTGTGCGAAAGGAAATGCTGTTCTGATAGTTTTGTAGACATTGCACCATTGTTTAGCAAAAATAGAAAACAAAATCCTCTTCTTCTATGGCACTTGAAAAGTCTAGGCTTGCCATTTCTGGCGTTCGTGACGTGGCCATGGGATTTTGGACCTGTCCTGTCGTGTGAGACCGGCGCCGCAGCCATCTTCCTGTCTAGTGGGGAAATAAAATGATGGAGGTATTTTGTCGAATTCTTTTGCGTTCTGGATGTATGTACTCCTGAGGTGTGACGCATGTTATTTCTCAAGGGATTTAGAAATCCGAAGTTGTACATCACTGTCCTCATTGTTTGATCATAAATGTAGCACTGTTTTTCAGTGTTTGGAAAAGATTTTATCGATTGCCTTTATTATTCATATATCTTTTATTCACTAATTCATCGAGATACGTTGTAGGAGCAAGAATGCTGATTGAACTTTTAAGAACCTTAATTACTGACAAGTAAAAATCATATCTCCAGGAAGATGTGGACAGTAGATCAAAGTTTTTAATAAAATCACTATCTGTTTGATCAACGTTTGTTACGTTCGATTGGCATGGATTTTAAACGTGGGGAAGTAACTTTTACTTTGGTAAGACTGCTGAACATCATGAGAAGACTTCAGAACTTTAACTATTATTAAGCAAAGATGTAAGCATACAATGCCATAAGCGATTTAGTTGATGTGAACATGACGGGTACCCAGTTTTATAAAAAAATCTAAAGGAACTATTTTGATTAACTTCTTATTGTTTATTTTGTCTTACCTGCCTACAGTTATGTAAGAAATCGTCTTACTCGATATCATATAATTTCTTACAAAAACTAGTTGTCAACCTCGTATTTGGCATAGTCCGTCTTCACTAATGGAGAGCTGAGCTCCAATAACTCTACTGATGTACTGACAACTCTAATAAGCGAATATGTGTACATAAAACTACCACCCTAACCACATGTAGAGCAAAAGGACATTGGTTCTCTGATTGACTTACTCGTATTCCTTCTTTCTACGAAATCTTCTAGATTTTTTCCTGCTGTTAGGTAAAATCTATCTCGAAGAATTAATAATCAAACACTTTGCCAGTTCATGGGAAGAATTTATTTAATATACGAGTCCTAAGCTCCAGTTCTTAGTTCCAGTCATAATTGGAATATAAAAAATGCGATTTCTTTTAAGTGCACATGTGTCTAACCTCTAATAGCCAGTGCAACTTTGGAGTATTCAAATTCGAAATTGCCTATCTAAGTGAATGTTGATAAAACTGAAACCAGTTGCTCGCACTCACCGCATCTGCGTACTTGCTTTATGCGATGCTAAATGTTATTGGGTGGAGCAACGGCTCTACGCTTCACCCACAAGAACTGTCCGCTCGCTACAGTTTATGTGTGTGGGCTCGTTGCCTGCCATCGAGGAAGTGCCCATCGAAAGGAGCGGAAAGGCAGTTCCATTCTGGGGCAGGAATGTTGACAGTCCGGGGCCGGTGCGCTTGCCAACGCCCGTGTCACAGCAGCAGCGGACAATGCGCTGCAATGGGTGATATATTCGTAACGCGTGACATGCATCAAGTACGACACCCTTCCCGTGGCGGCATCGTGCCACACGATTTAGTATTGCCCGGTGTCGGGGAGAAATTTGATTAGAATCTAGTAACAGCCGTCCCTCTTTCTGGGGTTGGTGAGTTCGTACAGATGTTCGAAAGCGTGTTGTAAGGTGCGAATTGATAAGGAACGAGAAACAACATTTTGTGGAATTAATGCAGATGTGTAACGATGTGAAGCTTGTTCGAAAACCAGGAGTTTGATATTTAAAGTAAAGGGATCGGTAACAAACATTAATGATTGTATGAAGAATTGCGGATCACTTACAATCTTTATAGTAAAACAAGTAAAAATAAGTATATGTTGTACTACATTTTACTCGCTACATCTCTATACATTATTGCAATGGTTTGAATCAATGTTTTCCTGTTCACAAAACTTATCAATTCTTAAGGCAAAAATCAATGCAGATGGTCAGTACGTGCCGTTGTTTAGCTGTTATATTGCCTGCGCCAACTTCAGCACAACGGTCACCAAAGTTGCCGGTACTGACCGATGTCGCGGTCCCGTGTCCTCGTCCGTTGGACGGCGTGGTGTGCCTGCTAAATTAATAAATGATATTTTATGCTAATCGAAATCGTACTAATCGCCATAAAGCTTCTGCAGCCACCCGGTCGGTGGGTTAACACGATCCGTACCGACAGGAAACTTGGCGCACTTGGTGCGGACGTTGGGTTGGGTTGGGTTGGGTTGGGCATAGCGTGTCCGGGGTGCCGCAGCACGACGGTAAAGGAAACTTTGTAATTGACACCGTTCGAGGCTGCAATGTTGTTGCCAGCGGATCGAACAGTACCAGTGTGGCGGGTACTGCGCTGCTAGTGCGCGCCCAAGGTTAGCTCCGACCGCTGCCCAGACGCGTGGCCCACCCGTTGTTTGATGGACTACAAATTTATTGTCTAGTCCACTAACACCGATTTCTCGGCACTGCACTTCCTGAAACCATGACCGGCTGGCGTGCTACCTCACGATGACCGGCACGCAACGGTGGAGTTCTGCTGGCTGTGTGCAGAAAGCGATGACAAATTATTCAACCACTGGAGATCCATAGAAGCGTTAGTGAGATTGATTAGCTGCTTACAACGTACAAAGTGACATAGGAAAGGATGCGCAAAGAAAACGATGATGGTGGATGTGCGATAACTGATTCATCGCGTGTATGTTCAAACATCCTTGTGAGATGAAAATAAATTGTTTGCTCAAGAGGCGATAAAGATGCGTGCATAAATTAACACATTATGGCGTAACGGTTGGGAAGAACGCAGGTGCTAGAAAAATTCGTTTCCTCAATGAGGATCGATGGTTAAGAATGTGTTTTTGCAAATTAAAAACATCCTTTATGTTCATGAATATGGAAAGGTTAAATTTTATTGATGGAAGTAATTAATCGTGAAGGATACATTCGTTACAAGGCTTGTTAATCGGGATATTTAATACGATTGAAAGATGTATAAAGATGTATTTAATAAACAGTTGTCAAAACATGTGCAAAAAATTCACACAATTTTCGATAATAGATAACATAATTTAGTTAGCGGGAGTGCTTTTATAGCTGTGTCAAACATGCTTTAATTTTAGCAAGATTTTATGTGAAGGTTAAGGTGAAGCATATTTACATGTATTGGTAAATTATTATATCAATTTTGCATCTATGATTTTAATGTAATTATATTAATCTATGCATACAATTAATAGTGCATAACGTTTCCACTGTATTTTTCGGAGTATCTACAATTAATATTCACAGCAGCTAACGTACAGCTACCCTGTGTGGTCGTCTAATATGCAATTGTTCCAGCTCATTACACGACGCTTTAGACAGATGAGGTCAACAAATTGATGAAAAAGCAGACAATAATAAATGCAGCGCGTTGCGATCATACCCATAGCCGGTAATGCAACGTGGTGGAATGTAAAATTCAATCCACCAGTTACCAAAAACCAGTGCTAAAGACGATGGGACTGAAAATGAATCAGAAAAAAAACACGATTATACCATGCGCCAATGGTCAGTCAGCTCCGGCCAGAGTGAAACCGATCAATCCCGTTTGCATCTCTCAATCACTTAATTGTTGTCGTATAATCGAATTGACAGTTTTTTTTTCCACTCATCCGATTTAAAGGCACAAAGTGCGAGATGTGCATTGTAAAATTCTGCACGCCTGCTTGCTTGGTTCAGAATTGGCATGCGTCTGGCGCAAGGACACCGTAGCAGGGAGCGGAACAGTGAGTAAGAAACGCGTGGATTTTACCACCCCAACTGGAAGAAATGGTAACCAAGTGAAGGACAATGCATATGCAAGTGTTCAACGACTGGGTACCTCCAACGCGAAGCGCCACCAGTGACGCCATTTAATGAAGAGCGCTCGGTGCATTAATTGCTTAGTTTTATCGCGTTCCACCGATTTATGATCATTAATGCAGACCGACGATTTTTGCTGGTTGGTTTTTGCTATTTTTTTGTTCGCTCCGACATCGACGTTTCTGGTATGGTCGGCAAACGTTATTGTTCTCCCGGGGCAGCGTCCGGTTCATATACAGACATGGCGCTGTACCGTAAGCATGCAACTGGTCTGACTGTGAATTTCTATATTTGTAATCTGTGGTCCTGTGGAGATCACCATTTTTTCTCAACTTCTGATTCAGAAAAAAACAAAATTTGAGCAAGAGATGAGTTCCACTTGGTAAATTAAGGATTTGTCAAAGTGAAAAGTCAACGAATTAAAGCGATAAGGATCGTAAGATTGAGAAAATCGTCCACCAAATAATGCACTGAATCGTGCAAGTGAACAAAAACCAATCGAACGACCAAAAAACGAAGTACATGTTTCGAGAGATGAACGATTCTTCAATTGCACTGGCGAGAAAAGACGAACGGAGTATTCAAGTAAACGAAACAAAAACACTACAATCCAACCAAACGAATGGGTACGAAATGCTAATATGCAATCAATCCAACTGATGTCACGTAACACGCCCAACAAACCGTCATTCGGTGGTGAACCGAACAAATGCAACTCGTACAGTGCATCGTTTATTGCGTTTCGATTTTTTGACAGAATCAAGGCAGATCTTGAAATGTGACTGTCAAAAGATAATTTTGGGCATCGGGAATCGGATGGTGCGTGCGGGTTAATGGGGTTGATTGATAAGTGTGCAGTTTTGAATTCGCAATTGAGGTGGGCAAGGTATCTGTGGGGAAGGTATCCGTTGAAATCCAAATCCAGTTTTCTCTCTCCGCTCAAAAATTCTCTAATAAATTAATACTCGAACTAAACAAATATTACAAATATGAATAAACGTAAGATATGAGTAAAATCCACCAAGAATGGCTGATTAGTTTGACTATCACGCAGGTGAATGATAAGTTATTGTTTGCAAAATTTTACCATTTGGTTGGGGCACAGAAAGGAACACATCAGGAATTTAAGAAATAAATCAAAATCTCCACAATCTCCAAAAACCGTCTCGCGCGTCAACCCCACAAAAGTAGCCTCCAACTCGTTGTGCGATTTCAGTACGATCGCGGGAACAACGATCATTATCGAAACGAAACAATGGACCATTATTATTGTAATTTAGTCCATACGCGAGCATACGCGACAAGTCTGCCCAACTCGGTTGATCAGCGGTTTGTGATCGTCAGGATCTCGATCCGAGTGCGGTTCGCGGGATCCATCCCAGCTGCAGTAGGTGATCCACCCAGCACGGGGATGGTCGTTCGGGTTTGTTCTGTTTTACGTTCTTCTTCAAGCGCCGCTCAAACACACCTATATTGGTCTCCACTTTCTGATCACCAAAATGCAACAAAGCGGTCGCAATTCTTAACAACATCATTATGGACCTGTTAAGCGCCTCAAATGAGCCGCCAAAGGAAAGGTGCGTACGAGCGGTGCGGATTGGCGCGGCGAATTGGATTCGGGTGTTTTCCCGTGCCTGGGTGAATCGTGACGATCGTTCATAATTAAACATTCAAGCACAATAAACCGATTGCTAACCCTTGAGGGGAGAAGGTTCATGTGTATCATCGTTTGTGATCGAACATGTTTCGGGAATTTGTACACTCCACGAGATCACTGTATCAAATTACATTTAGCGTTAAAAATAGTTAGAATTTAAATAGCAAGATTTTGTTTATAGATGGAAAATTTTAAAATTTTAATGTTCACAAAATGACACTAAAACTTAATATAATAAAAATAGCTTCTTCTTTGGCGAAACGAAATACCCGGTCATGATTACCATTTGTTCCTTACTAGACTTATTAATACCACGTAGTTGCATAGTCAGTCCTCACTACGAGAGAACGGTACGGATGGGATTCGAACCCCGGTCCTAGCGTTTAAGTCTCACAACAATAGCCTCTTAAAATTGCCTCGCAAAAAGTAAAAAAGCCATGGTTTTTGAATGATTTGAAGTTTAAATACAATTTTTTTATAATTTGAATTAAAAATTCCAAAATTGCCTTAAAATTCACACTAAATATATTATGTTTTTGTTCAATATCGCTAAGGGTTTAAACGAAATGAGCCAGAGTTGAAGGATAACTTAAGACCGAGATACTACATATATAGTGAAAATGATAGCGGCTCGTTCATAAAACGACTGTACGCGAAAAATACAAAATTAAAAACAGTTCCCAGATTATGACTGGTTCCAGAAACCGATTGTTTTGGGGCATATCCTTTACCATCGGCGTCTTTTAATGTGACTTCCCATCTGCAGTGACACCAGTCACTGTGTGGCCCTCCAACACCGGACAAGTCAAAGCGTTGACCGATACTCTGGCGGTACGATTTAAAATTCGGTACATAGCGCTACGCTTTAATGATGGGTTATGAATGTAAAGTATACTGCGCCACGGTAAACACGATCGATGCGACTGACCATTCCAGCAGCAGCGCAGTGGCGCAATGTCCCGAAATGGAGAAATTCGTTCTACCACCAGTGCCGTTGCACGCTGGTGGTGAAGCTGGAACGTTGGAGCAGGAATGGAAATAAAGGGCCCACAGTGTGTGTTGGCTAAATATGAAGGTCAATGTGTGATAGCCCTAGGCACCTGATTGAAATATTTTACTCACCGACATCAGCGACGACACGCAATAATAACGTTTAAAATGACATTTATTATTTTCTAATTAATGCTCGTTGATACAGGCGGGTTGGTCGTACAAACCTGTCAGGAACTAGTCATCAGATGGGGAGAAACACTATTTTGTTGTTGTTGAAATTATTATGATCTTTTCATTGCACTGGGGATGTGTGTCAAGGATCTCCTGTTTGCAGCTGATGTGGAGTGTTTGCAGCATTGAGTAGTTATGGTATGAAACATTGGGGCAATATCAGTAAGTGATTAACAGAGTGTCCGAAATATTAAAATCAAATGTTAACTATTTTAACACAAAACTTTTTGAAATCAGTCATTTAAACCAGACTATGGTAAACATGCAGTCTGAATAAAGGGATTTGTCTTTGTAACGGTACTCCATCGTCAATAAAACTACGCCACCTCACTATTGATTACCTTCGCAGTGCAATGTCGTATGAGCGATATCCGTTGGAGAAATTTCTAATTGACAGTTATTACTAATCATCCACTCAGCATCTTGCAGGCGACAGTGTACCATTCAATCACTCACAAGCTCACAATCCCGGGCACGATCGTGAAATGGTTGAACAGCATCGTTAATTGTTACGGCTGCACCTCTGTCTGTACAACGCACACCTTGCGCAGCCGGCAGCATCCGACAGGTTCCAGCTAATCCAACGTGTCGGAGTGTCATTTAGCCTGGCTAGGACTGGAGCCGACTGGCTGCCAAATGTCGGACGGTTCGCAATCTCGTCGCCCAGCCGTCACCTAACAGCTTGGGGACCCGATGCAAACGAGCTGATTCGTCGTTCGGGCGCGACGCCAACGCTGGTTTTACCGTTCCACAGTAGTTGACCATAATTAATGACTGCGATCAAATCAATTACGATCATGTCCCGCGACACTTTGGGTGCGGTATGTGCGGTGAGTTTTCTTTTCGTTCGGCTCGACCACGGCAGTACGCTTTTGGGGGGTTGCTGCAGACGCCAGGATATCCTACTGGATGGGGTGAAGTTGTACGTGTGATGCAGATCAGCCTAGCCGTAACCGTCTCTTCCTCTACCGAACGTACAGCATCGATTGGCGGCCGTCTGTAATTAGTTGTGACAGTTTCGACGCCACTCGGCCATCTTGTGCACTTCGAGTGGGTTTGTTTTAGAGCCGTGGTAGGTTTGATTATTTCACCGCAAACACCGATGGGCAGCCTTCAACCCATCAGCCACGCACGGAAGATCCGATGCAGGAAGGAAGTTCGCTGCATAGGCTAGACGAGACCATCAACTGACGGTCCAAGTCGTGAGGAATGCACATATTTTTAGATCCAATCTGTAATTCGCCGTGGAACGAGTGAATCGGTCCTTTGGGGGGGAAAAGACCACACTATAAATAAAGTCGATTGGTCGATAATGAGCAGCCAACTGGTAGGTAACACATGTCGGAGGACTTTTTTACCGATGGTCGTCCCCGACGGGCTCTTGTCTATGTTTTCGCCTTGGGTGGTATTACCCACGGGGTGGAAAAAGAGTTCGAAGAGTACATGTGCCTGTAAACGCTTAAGCCGCTCGTATTCTGCGAGTTTCAAGTAGCACGCAAATGATCCCGATGTAGGACGCTTCCAGTAGCTGACGATGAAACAATTTGATAACGATCTGATCCGTCCGGTGGCCTTATTCTCACATCTTGTGAGTTAACTACAAAAAATGCGTACAATCACCTTTGCGTTGCGATCGGCGAAAACAACATCAACAAATTTCGAGCTTCGATGATGCATGTGCCAGCCGCTTATCGCCGGGTGATTGGGAAATGCAGATTTTTTTGTTGTCTCCAATGTGTGCGCATCATAACATAATTTCTATCAGCACGATCATCAACAATCGCCGCTCAAAGGGAACATCCGTCAATCGGACCCGTGAACTGCCTAATCTTTCTATTCCTTTTTTGTGCGTTTTATTGCTACGCTTTGATAACGATCATCTCGTGATGGAAAGCTGTTCTAGAAGGTCGAAAGAATTATTCAACATTGGCACACAGCACGCCACAGGAATGGTCGAGACGTTACGAAGCTGCCAGCTGAAGAAGCTTGATAAACTCAAACAGGTCAAAGTGCGAACGTGTCCCCGGTGAAAACGATAAGGTTACTGGTACAGACTTCCAGCAGTGACTGCTCGCCGAAGCAAACCTTCCTCTACGAAGGAGAAATTAAATGGCCACACGATTGAAGTGCGCATAATTAATACGTTTTGGCCGAGTGGCCACAAAGATTCCCTTAACGCAGCATAATCAAGCGTGATAGCAAAAAGGAGGCTATTTTTATTATTTCTCACAATCTTGATTCATCGGCAGGAGCGTTTTTGTTAAGGCGAAACGTTTTGAAGCTTACGCTTGTGCGCATTACCCGTCACGGGTGAACGGAAACACGATGGTAGGAAAAAGTTTTCGCATGATTAAAGAGTCTCGGTCTCAATGGATTGCAAATTGTGCAAGCAGAAAAAATATATATACAAACGATATTCCAGAGCAATCGGCTGTGTGTCCATGCACTCTGTTTAATCAAACATCGAAAGATGCGATTTTCATGCTCCATTTGTTGTTGCGAGAGTTATGAACAGGCAATCGAATGTCGTATGAGTAGCTTGATAACAGTATGAGATGAATCTGACGATCATTCTAGACACTCCGGATCCACGACCTGGGCAACATGGTGAACATCAACCATCCATCCATCCATCCAGGTGTTTGTGGGTTTAAAATTAAGCCTGGCCAGATGTTTATGACCGTATCGAATACTGGCGACATCCTCAATGTTACACACTTCATGAACGGAAAAATATGTGCTCGGTATGGTCCAGCCAATCGAAAACAAGCTTATATCATTCCCAAAATGGGAAAGATTGTATTTCCTACTCCAAGCAACGTGTGAGAAGGAATGCAGTCATCTTTACGCCCGCAACAGTTCATCGAACGGAGTTTCATAGTAGCCCATTAGGATCACGTTACGGGCTCGCAGCACCATCGGCACCTGCGACAGCTCCGGTTGGTCATTTCAGCGCGAGAAAGTGAGCCGCAGTATGGCCCGGACTTCATAATGTCGTTTGATGGATGGATACGAGTTCAGCGTCGGCAAGTTGCCGGAGTTCCCGGGATACTGCAGACTTTGAACGAAACTCCCAAAAACAAGAGCAAGCTCCGAACGACCGTATGCCGGTGAATATGCGAGATCGGGGCGTCACGATACGATGCTTAATCAGGTGCGAATAGATGCAAATTTATGGAAATATACTCCCCGGATCCCCGAAAAAACCATCGCACCGAAAATGTGATCGCCGTCCGATAGTGCGATGGCTGATCGGCCGAAGATTATGGATTCTCCCGCTGTGTATCAGCACATGACGATCTGATCCTCCCAGCATGCCCTGAGCCCGTGAGCGGGATCGACATGGCCAAGGCCGGGTGGACGGGGTGGAGGGTGGAATTCTTCCGTGATTTATGGTACACGGTGCGATTAGGAATGGGATTCCACAAACGATAATTATTGCCCGCCGATGGCTACCAGTGTGTGGCCCAATCAGTTGACATTTACGATGCGATAAAGATGTTCGGTCGCGATCTGATGCAAATGAGGTCACGTGCATTTTAAGCAAACGGCGCGTACTTTAAGGTAGAGTGAGATTGCTCGCATAGAATGTCACGCGTACCTTGGCCATCGTCCAATTGCACGATCGCGATCTCGTTTTGAATCTCATCGATCATGACTGGTCGTGTCCAAAAGGGTGGAAGGCTAACGGGTATCTATCCCGGAGGGTTATTTCAAGTTCAATCCCAAACGATAATTCGCATGAACTCGGCACGTGCGTAGGTGTTTTCGTTGTTGGAGTGCATGGATGGGGATGTGTAATGTTTGCATCGAATTTCGTCCACCTTCGATCGCTTCCATCTCCTATCGTTAACAGCTTCGTATTTCAACCACTAGATGAAAGTGTTGTGACATCTTCAGGAGGACGATGGCGATGATGATCTTCGTCCGTGAAGATGGTTGGCTGCTCTTGGCCGGTGCTCAGCAAATTTATTCATAATGCAATCTGCTACGCCCTGTGATCGATATAACGATCGTACGCCGAAACCATCCCGCATCTGTAATTCCGATTGACGGCAGGAGCTGTCATTAGGACGATAGGCCATGTAGGACACAACGTTCGCTGTGTTGTTGGCTAAGTCTGCGGAAGACTTTATCCTCCGGGTACGCCACATAACTTAAGTTCATCGATATGGCAAACAGCGCAATCCAATACCTCCGTCTCCTGGACGACGTTGGACACGGTGTTCGTTTCAGCGGGAGGTTTTTTTTTTGAGAACTATGGGACGATGGCACAGGAGCCGCTTCCGATGGTGGGCGCTTCGCCGGTGAACGGAAAGTGTAGACGTGAAATAATGATACCCGGGCCGATGCGATGCCGAGAGCGCATCGTAACATGGGAGAAAAATGTGAGCCCGTGTCAGCACGCCCCGATCGCATCGATCCAACCGCCACCGCGGCCACGTCCAATATCATAAAATATTAATTAATGATATTTTACAAACTGCAAACTGGTCGATCGACGACAGGTTTCGAATAGTAACTGTTCCGACTGATCTGCTTCTTCTGTCTGGCTGCTTTTTGGATGAGGGTTTCGGTTTGATTTTGGTAAAATATTTCGAATAAAGTTATGACAAGACGACCAACGAGCTGTTCCGTGTACTCACCTTGGGACCTTTGACTAGCTCTGGGGAGGTGCCCAATCGGAGGGGGGGGGGGGGAAACCGAATGCCATATCGAGTGTCATTCGAATCGGGAGTTTATTGTCGGATATTTTCGGTTTTCCAATTTGTTTTCCAATTTTTTATTTTAATTTAAAGCCATTTTCTGTTTCTCCTGCCCTGCGGTTGGGTTTTTGTTTTTGTATGCATTGGACATTAATTGGAACGCAGCATCTTTGGCGAGGTTTCACAATTTCTCCACCCGGACAAACTTCCATGTATTAACCTGTCCCGAAATTCGTACACTAATCTATGGTGCCGAGTCTAGACGGGTGGAAAACATTTCTAGGGCAGCGCTGTGGTACAGCTGCATAAACAAACGCAAACGTGCCGTAGACAGTCGACGACACCTAGACGAAGTGCGGATGAATTCCTCGAAATGTCTCACCTGTCGTCTGTACGGATTTCATAATAGAACCAAGACACCTAGTCAAACAGCGTACGGGTACCGAAAATGGGTTGAGAATAAATAACAACACTGCAATAACAAGAACAGACCACACCGGATCATCATACTAATGCGTTGAGACATTAGAGCAAGTTGCCTGGAATTTAGTATGGATTTTTTTAACTTCCCTAGCAGTGAAAAGGGAAACTCATCATACTCAACAACTGTGCGTACGAGCAGCGTTAAATAGGCCCACCAGGTCAAGCATTCAACGATGACCCCTGAAGTCACGAATGTTTGGCCCGGCCTTTTTTTGTCGAACTGGTTCAAGCAAGTTAGATGAAGGTTCTCGAACTCCCGGCCGACTAGCGCAATTCTCGGTTCCACATGGCAAATTAATCTTATCAGTCGTTTGCTCCAGAGCGAGAGTAGGCAAATGCCTTATTTTTGAACGATTTGAAACACACCCAGCCTTGGGTGGTAAAAATAGCTTGCCAACTTTGGATGGAAGAAAGTGATTCCGTCCGCAATGCGCTACAAACGTACGCTTTCTATGGACAGACGCGCAGAAATGCTGTTTGAAATTCAGTGGCGGTATGGGTAAAAAGGAAAAAGCAAAAAGCTGCGTTTCTTACAAGCCAACTTCATGTTTTACAAGATGACAATGTTGAACAATCACTTGTTACGCCACATTTCATATGCGATCCATCGGGATTGGGTAGCGGGCAGCTGATACTTCCCTGGAGACAGCAAATTGTGTGAGAATCTGGGAAACAATTCTGTTCGTACGGAAAGGGTGTGCGGGGTGCGTAATTTATTATCAACAAATGGCAACAATAACTGGCAATGCGACAAAACATATCAACCATTATGGTCGGTTGAAAGGGAGTTGGAAAGGGAGGGGGCAGGGCCGAAGCATAGGGCCGTGAAACCATCACCACAGAAGGACATCAGACATCATAACCTGTCCAGCGAAGCATCCATCAGGCGGAGGGCTATCGATTCCCGGTGCAGTCCAAAACTGCATTCCCGCAACCGGGCAGGCGCATGTATCAAAAACTCGTCAAATGATAAATGGTTTTATTATGCTAAAAATTCCCTCCCGCGTTTCACCGTGGAACCGGGGTACGAATTTCGGGTGCCATCGGAAGCCTCCGGGCTTGATCCTCGTTTTGTGAGATTTCATATTTGTTCCTATCACATACTTATCGCATCGTTCAACCGAGTGGTGAGTGCGCGGGCTGGCAAAAAGGAAACCAGCATACGGCATAAAAGCGCGTGCACAAAGTTCTCAAGCTGCACACCGGATCAGACAGATTCGGCGGAGTTGGAGGTGTACTCGGCGTAGTCGCTTCCATCCGTCAGTGTCCAGTGTGCAGTCGAAATGGGGAAGCTTCACAAAAAACACACGAGCGAAGCGCCGCCTCGAGCAACCTCGTACAGACGAACGCGAAATTATGTTTCATAAATTATATTATTGTCATATTTCCACTGATGCGCACTGTGTTCTTCACTAATCAACCGCAAGCCATCCAGTCCGTTGTGCTGGGAGTGCGTAATATTGTCGGGGATTTTTTTTGGCCGGGTGTCAGACGGTCTCCTTCAGGAAGGGGGAGGGAAGAAAATATCTTACGCCAAAGTGCGGACGGAGGGTTGCATTGTCCCCGTTGGATTGTGTTCCTTTGACGGAGGAAACACTGCCAGACAAGGTGCTTCTGCATGGACTGGCCTGGTTGCTGGGAGAGTACATTCCTGCTCGGCGGAAGCTGATCAATTTTGGAAACGGAATGACGAGTGCTGGTTGAAATTTAAGATTCCACTGCAAGCGCACTGCCTTGGGCACTGGTTTAGTTTTTTCGTTATGCACATTATAGAATCGATCGTTGCGAGGAAGGTAAATCAAACAGTTCGAAACGTAAGTTGTTGACTTACTATTTTGTCGCTCTTCGAGATAATCTGTTTTCAAGATGAGGTGGCATGTTTTTACCACAACAGTTTTTGGTGATAGTCAACAAGTTTTTGTACCACAATTGTTTTATTTTTAAAATTTCAATAAACCATTCAAGCTTTGTTTCTTACTCTACTAACGAAACAGTTGCTGGTGAGGAAATGAGTAAATATGTCTTTTATATGAAAAAATATGTGACTTACCATGAACCTGAAGAAAACGTGCGTTTCGTCCTTCGCAGGAACATAAAAACACGTAACACACCGTCTCCTAGACAAGACAAACTTTGCTGTTGATATGACCCATTTCAAGAAGAACGCGTGCCTAGAAAAAGCGCTTGTGCTATTGCGACTCAGGCAACGGTGGATGAAGACACGCCAGACTTATCTTGAATCATCACATTAGCACAAGCGCTACGTCACGGGTATGTAATTGGGCAAATGTCAACAGACGGTGCAGACTACGGGCAAATGTTAACAGACGTTCGGCACACGGTCGGCGCTACCGACAGCTAAGCAAGCAGAACGAATTGTTAAACTTTGATGGTCAGTTTGTTTCGGCAAACATGGCGTTGGGTTCGGAACCAGAAGCTCTACGAATGGATCATTTGGCCATTTGAGCAGTGTGTAGCCGAAAGATGGAACATGTTCGGACGGACCAGGAATCTTACAGGGTAGCAGTACGATAGACCACATCGATGACGATTTGTGTACAATTGAAGCCTGTCACATGGATGCGAAAACGTAGTCCAGCTTCATGCTAATGACGTTTTGTTGCTGTTTGATGAAGGCAGGCTTGTGAAGGCAGGGTAAACCCCTATGGTAATGAAAAGCTAACGTGGAACTATATTATTAACGCCTCGATGAGCTGTGATTTTATTACGATTGGTTCTGTACGCAGACGGGCGAAATAGCAGGGATCGTTTACTTTGGTGACACTTTCACAGCTGGATCGTGCGAAATTCGAACGATCGGGTTGTTTTTTTATTTTTCTGGAGTTTCATGGCAGCACGTCATGGTGCTAATAACGTGACGTCACGCTGTTGACACACTGAAAATAGACAGGCGTAGTAGCGCAGGTGTAGTATATGGTGTGTGCGTAACGTAAGAAGGGCATGTGTGACCAGACGGAAAGATGCAAGAAACGAAGTAAACGTCACAGAGCGCTAATTAAAAGTGGCTTATACTGCCTGCTCACGAAGACACGCTGTTCCATGGTGTCCGGTGATAAATCTTGTAGGCAATGTATTGCAGTTCCTACGCTACGATCGAAAGTTCAATAAAGAATTGAAAATGCATGTTTCATAATTAGGTGATTGATATTTGTAATGTTGAAATTATCGAACGAGTATTCGAGTTTCTTAGAATATTACCCTATTTGTTTATGTGATGATTATAATTCCCTCCTCATTCCCCAACATAGGTTTGAGGAAAATAAAATTATCGGTAAGATAGTTAAACTCTGATACACGTTTCAACATGCAAGTAAAAAATACTATTTGATTAATTGGTGGCTTCTAGGAAGGGTTTCGTTAAATTAAGTTGATTTAATTTGAAACTTTTATGGTCATGTGACTGTATATTCCGACTTTCCGACTGTCCAAAAACGACTTTGATCTCATCGATTTTGATTACAACATTTGAGTGTAATTTGCTAACTTATTTTGAATGTGACGCTCTCGTATTCCTTTTTTTGGGTTTTCTAAAAGCACGAATGCATTAAAGTATGTTACTAGAATTTGGAACTATTCTCCAGCATCATTCATGCCATTGATAACAGTTCTGATTCAATCGTCGGAATCAAGAATTATTCACAACGAATGAAACAACAACTGAAACAACGGCATTCCGGTGTCCGACGCAAGATCAGGTGTCCGGACCGTTCCAATCGTAGTGAGGACTGACTTTCCAACTAATTGTTATTAATAAGTCTAATATGCCATTATATGACCGGACAACACCGAATAAATTGTTACGCCCAGCAAAAAGAAAAAAAAACATAAGATAGCCGGCCATTATTACGGTTGTTAAGTCAAAAAGAGATTGAAGCAACGAAGTAAACACAACTCAGTCAAATAGGATGCTAAAAATTCAGAGCACAAACATAACACAAAATTTTTGGATCTCTTGACTTCATCATTTGGAGGCCCTAAGTTGAATTCAAGCTAGCCTGCCACAACCCTTCCACTTAGACCAAATTGAATCTGACGATAGAGGACCTAAAGTGTAGCAAATCTTGAAGAATTTTGGGACTTCCAGTGAATAGTGTTTTGAATGGCCTTCTCACACCCAAGTAATTTCCAGCTAATTCCGAAATAATAACCGATGAAACAAGGTAGGCGAAAGGTGTCTGGAAGAAGGGTTTAACACATCTGCGATATGTTTTTCGGAGTCCCCGAGCCGATGGACCAGAATGCAATTAATAAAATTTCTATTTCAATTAAAAATTGGATTTATTAGAAATTGGTATTAAGAAGATTTTTGTTAATATTATTGTAATCCGTCTGCTTGAAAGGCTTAAGAATATTGTTTACAATTAAACCTAACCTAGGGGAAAGAGAGGGATGAAGAGGCATGAGGTAAAGCATCGTGTACATTTTAATGCCTCAAGGCAACTTCAAATAATAATTACAATGGATCTTGAATATTGTAAACGAAACACAGAAAACCCCACCAGTACACTTGCACCAAAATACTAAAGCACACGTTCGGTGCACGGTGTACCGGGTCAGGACAATTGCACTGCATTTCTTAGCTGTCGGAGCGTAAAACACACCGAAAACCGAACCGTGCACGACGTTTTATCTTCCGATGATATCGCAACGGAACAAAACTCAACACGTCGCCTGAAGGAAGGCATCAAGTGACTCTAACACCTACCCCAGTTTACGCTACTTCTATACGCCCAGGTGTGACACAATTGTTTCGCAGCTCAGCGCAGTTTTATGACGGCCCAATGACATCGTCAAAAATGGCGTCAATGTGAATGCGTTTACAGGCGACATACCGTGTGCGTGTGTGTTTAAAACCATCCAGGTGTTGGCCACTAAATTTGCCAACGAACGAATGGCGCACGAGAGGGCAGACCATATCAGCTGCGGTCTGCTTGTGGTGCTCCAAGAGTTTTGCTCGAAAACGCAACGTGAACATAAACGTGGCATATCGGACAGATTCACTGCGGTGGTAGGCAGCTGGATCAGCAAAATGGTGAATGGGGAGAGGGTGAGAGAGAAGGGAAGGGTCTATTTTCGGGGCTAGTGCGTTTCGCGTCTGAGACGTTTCCTAGTGAAAGCGATCCGAAAGGACGACACACAAGTTTGCACATTCCACTGCATGTCACTGTCGGGGGTATTTTTTTTTCTCTCGTCATGAGGAGCTATGAATGGTGGCCCGTTTTACTTCGATTCGAGAGCCTGCTGTTGCTCACCTGCTTCCCCAACACCAACTGCCCGCGTGTGGCTGGCGACTAATGCCAAACATTACTTAACAACTGTCGCGACAGTTGGCGATAGTTGGCGATAGGGCGACGCGTGAGAATGTATTTTCGGAACTGCGCGTCGGATTCGGATGTTCAAATGGTTTGCAGACTGGCTCGCGACCAGCCACCGCAATCCGCGATAAAATAGTTCGAATAGTCGGTATTGGTCCGTAATGGTGAACCTATCGCGCTCAACACATTAGCGGATCGTCTCAGATGTGCGAATTGTTTCGCGGACTGTTCGAACGGGTCGATCCGAATAGTTCAAATAAAATCACTCCGTACGGTCCAAAGTCCGGCCGACCGTGCTCAAGCTGGCAGGCTGCTCTTATGCAAAGAGCTCGCGTGAAGACATTAGAATATCACGCACCATTCACGAGCGAGTGATCAGTCAGCCGGGCTCAGCTGCCCTGTCTGTGCCCGACACGGGCCGTAAGGTGCAAGTGCATTCACGCACACGGTGAGAGCAATGCAGATCCGTTGCCGTTGCTTTCACTGGCGCCGTTCTATTTGCAGTCAATGAGTAAACAAATGCAGTACCATGGTGTTGCACGGGATAGTATCCCATTTTGCGAACGATGCTACCCCTAGGGAGGATGTGCTGTTTAGGTTATTTGCAGATCAAGTGCTGTCGAAGGGACGAGCAAAGTTTGTTGTAATCCAGCCGGTTGGGTGCTTTCGTTGGCTGTAATGTTTCGTCGTTGCGGCTGCAAATCAACAAACGAACCACTAAATATAGCGTAAATGAAGTGAACACTAGGTTGCAATCGGAAGAGCAATTGCAACTGAGATGCAACGATCAAGTGGCCTCGTTTTCCCTGCGATGTTCTTCTGTTGCCGGGGGATGATTGATTTTCCGAGTTCTACGCTTTCATTCGTTGGTCGCATGGAGGGAACGGTTTTATGTCTCCGATAATTGTTGCTAAATCTAATTTTCGTTAGCGTTCAAACAGTCTGTACATCTTATCGGAGGTGGATTGCAAAACAAATTATCAGAATTTCGTTGTGAACCTTATACCTTCCGCGTGCGATAATGGATGAAACCGAGTGTGGGATTTAATGTAAGCGTAATGAAGAGCAGTTTTAGTAAATGGGATAAATAGAATGCACAAATATCTCGAATTAATATTTGTGGAAATTTTTGATACAGATCATTACAAACACATATGGTTCGTACATATCTCGAAGGCTGTACGAATCCCACGGCCAAAAGTAATGCAATGTTTAGATTCTTGAAGTGACAAGAACAATGCCTCTACAGTCTAACTCACACAACTACGACGAAGGCAGTATTACAAATTAAAGAAGATTAACTATGTAAATTTAAATTGACCGTAAATAAAATAATCTAATATCGAAAGCCGATGGTTGACAGTGTCGCAGCCCCAAGAGGCTCTTTGTCGGAATATAGCTCTAAGGCTGAAACTTGGAATGTAATTGTTGATCGATTTTGCATGACTTGCCACATATACCTAAGACTTGAATCAAATTAAAAAATTTTTGAAACAGAGTAATCATAAACGACTGGTAAAGAGCTACTACTTACGAACATTAAGCTATAAACAACCAAAGAGCTCTTATTACTCCTGTCCTTTCTAGTCTGCTTACAATTTTCCGTCAAGAGATGTGTGGAACAAACGTTTGCACATCGTGATCAGTTGAATGTAGAATTGAAGTGATTATTTGCATGTAAAATAAACACTGGGAGCTTTTTAAATAACCTACAATAGTTATTTCTTCATTTGGTGAACATTTTGTAATATTATATGAAATAAGCTCTGAACATTCAACATTATATTTTTTTATTAAATTTTCAATATTTAGAATATGCTTCTTTCAAACTTCAAAACATGATTTTTTTGTGATATTCGCTCTTTGCTCCAAGAAGTTTGCCAACCACTGAGCTGGAGTTATGAAGATTGCAATAGAAATTGTTACGTGTAGATGTGGTCAGTTAAGTATAATAAATTTAATTTAAGTTAATTTAACAGGTTCAGGTATCCAGCTATTGAAAGCCTACATAACAAATAATTTTTAATTGAACATAATTATTATACAAAACACAATTAACAGTTGTCCAAATATTATTACAAAAACATATGCAAGAACTTGAATCAGTTGATTTGGTGTTTAAAATAACTTCATATTTAAGTTTTGAAAAATGGCATGAAAAATTGTAAATGAAACTCTCGTTAATTAGAAATTGATTGCAAAAATTACGCTGGTAGAAGTAATTTCCCATTTTACTGTTACTTCCGCGGGAATTTACGAAAAATAACTGACTCACCCTTGATACCATTCAATGTTGAACAATTCCTTTATCACCTAGAGCATTTTTGACATTGTTTTATTTCTATTTAAAAGGAAAGTATTCAGTTGCTTCTGGTGTTGTTTTATTTATCATTAACTCTGCCTGATTTATTTAATTACTTTAGCACCATTTTAATGTGTCATTTAGATAATGCTGCTTAATTTATTCTCCGTTATAAAGCGTTAAACCACTAAATAGCAAAGCGAACGATTGAAAACAGTCCCCCATTGATTGCTATCCGATCCCGTGATCGTTTACGACAAACATGGTGGGTTAGAAAATGGTCCGTTTGGCATCGATAGACCAAAAAACCTTCTCGTCGATTTGTGGGATTGTTTTTTTACCTAATGAGTTGCGATCATCACAGCTGACCGCCTGCAGGCGCCACATGTCCTTCCGTGAGTGGAGCACACCGTGCCGAAACCGAGCAGGTCATACGATTTAGCACAAAGTTATCATAATCGTTAGCTGATGCTGGTGGTGGCAAAAACGCCTACCACCGTCAAAAACGAAACCTGTCGTTCTGGAACGAGCAATATACGGTTTGTTTCTAATGGTGACTATTTTCGAACCATCCACAACCACCAGCGGCGTTACGAGTTTTTCGTCCTGGTTTGCAATGGTTCCAACGATCCATTCTGCAAAGCTGCAGCAGAGATGGAAGAAGCCACTTCAAGCTGCTGAATGTGAGTTTCGTAAACCCGATCCAACCCCGTCATGTGTGCCACCACACTGCTAAAGAATTGACGCGTTTGAGGCACGGCAAAAGACGCCAACCGTTCCGCAACGAAAATGTGTATCGCTTCTATATAAATAACCATAAATATAAAAATTCATAACGAGATCTGCGCATCGTAAAAAGCGAGTCGAAAGCTCACATAAAAACGACCGCCAAAATGCCACTTAGTTTGAACTCCTATCGTGTGGAGCATGTGTGTGCACCGCGTTACCGCGCCACGTTTGATATAGCTTGTGCCATTTCTGCATTTCTGCACACTTTTCGCTGCACAGCCACACCGGGACAATATTCCGCAGGACAATTCGTTTGCAGCGGAAAACAAAAGAACCTTTGTTTTGTGCGATGAAATAGATTGATGGCGCATCATGAACACTCTTCAAGGAGTAATGGAAGTCGGAGATGGAGGGTCGGTAGAGCAATTGGGGAGCCGGTTGGGTGCAGGACTAGAGCATAAAACATAACAAACAACCCGCCATGTTCCGCGCATATCATCGTGTTACGATCGGTGGCAAAGGAACAACATTCGTTACAAATGTTTTGGAGCCACCAGCAGGACGGATCAACTTGCACGATGCCGCCGACCGGGAACGGGCTGAGTCGAAGGTGGAGGAAATTGGACACAGCAAAGAAGGACACTCACTTTTTTTACGGATGCTGCTGACGGATGGCGATGCAACGATGCCAGCCGGAGAGGAAGTGATTTCGCTGTTATTGATTTCGATTTGATTGAAAGTTGTTACGGGTACCGGCAAGAAACCCAACCTCCCGAAACCGGACGTCTGGGAAACCTGAGAAGGTACCTTTTCTTGGTCAGTACGGTAGGTTGTGCATCGAAGCAGTAGCACCCTTCAGCAGCATTTCGTCAGCTTCTTGCGCTTTCGTTCGAAACAAGGACAGAGTAAGAGAATGCATCCCACCATCGCAAGCAGGGGTTGGCAAACGACAGCATGCTCGGAGTGTCCTGTTGCTCCGGGCAGGATCACTCTTGTCCCTTGCCAAAGACATTCCGTCTCCAAGTGAAGCAATCTGCACGGTGGACCATTATTCATCAAACGGTCAGAAACTTGTGACGAAGACGACGACACAGACTGGTCGGTCATTTCCTGCAAATGGGCAATCGTGTCTTTGGAACGAACGGTTTGCACATTTGTGCCTTCACTGGACATTGTACACATGTTGTTGGATAGATTGCCCACATAAGGTGGGCCAAATGGGAGTTTGTGGTTGGAAGGTAAAAAGTATAAATAACATAATAAAAATCGGGCTCAATTTTTTATCTTTCCAAGCTTAAGAAGAATTATTGAAAAATTGGAGAGATATGGTTGTTCAAGAGTAAACGTTTAAATGTTCATTTGAGTAATTTGATCAAGTTTCTAACTAGGATTTTAAAGTGGGGGATTTTGTATTTTATCGTGGAATCGTTAATTTAAAAGATACATTCGGATAAAACCATCAGTTTCTTAATATTCTCAAGGTTAGAAATTTCGATTAACAACAGATTAATATGTACTCGAGTTGAGAAGGCTGCCCTCTAGGGGTCTTAAATAAAAAGGATGAAATCGTACACTGATTATGGTCACACGAAAAGCGAATGCTGCCGACTCAATAACGCAAGCGAAAACACATAAAATAAATGTATAAAATTAATGGTTTCATTCTTTGGATTGCCTCCGAGCTCCGAACGGCTCAGGCACGGTTTCGACAAACTCTGGTCTCAGCTGCAATTCATGCAAGCCTCCGGTAGCGTCGTATGTCCGACACTAAATGGGTCTTGGAATGTTCGAATTTATTATCGCACCTTTTCGCAGTATTTGCAGGATTGGAAGTGATTGGATTCAAGGCGTTCCGCTTCCTTCGCGACAATCCTTCCACTGGGCAGTTTAATGCTGCTTACAAAATAGTGGTGAATTTAACAGTTTTGTTGAAAACAAAAAATATTCTTTAGTGTCAAGTGGTTAGTTTTGCTTCAGTTTTATTACTTCATTCAATACGTTTAGGATGGAGAACGTTCTAGAAAGTATCCCAAAATAAGTGTGGTCGTTGGCCCATACGCTGACCAAGAGGTTTGAGCCATGGAATTGTTCGACGGCTTACCTTATTGGATTGGGTAAATCTCTGAAATGTTTCTAAAAATTTCCATCGATCTCAACAGACTCAATGACAAGTTGGGAAATTTTAATGATCGGAATAATTTGGCCTACAATTGAAGGTTTACGGGGGAACAGCCTAGGTGGAGATAGAGCAGAAAGGCTGCGTATTCTCAGCCGTTGCGTACTCTACGCGGTGGCGGATCTAACGGAAGGCAGACTAGGCAGCTGCTTAAGGACTCGTTGTTGCTTACGATTCCTTACTAACAAACAAATATGAGAAAGATATCTCAAATTGTCAGAGATGGTTTGACGAATGCATTTCAACAGAATGAAGCTCGTTATCGTTTGTAAGTAGTTTAAATTTTAGTATTTAAGCTGTTGTAGGGTGCAATAATTGGACGAAATTAGGTAAGCTCAGCTTGGTTTGAATCAGAATCATAGTTAATCAAACTTCTTCTTGATTCTCACCGAATATGATTCTCTATGGAGCTACTTCCTCGAGAAAGTCATCCTAAATGGGTCGTCAAACTGTCTGAAGGGAATGAGCTTTCGAATTCACGTTTCAGGATTGAGCAGAAAATACAGCAACGAAGCTGAACTCTGATGAAGATGTGTTCTGATATTTGCCCCTGGGAGGCAGTCCGCACGGCCGCCAGGGCCAATACCGGATCTAACGGTAGGCGGAGTAAGTTCGAAGGGCCGGCTGAAGGTCTCCGAATACTTGTGTTTATCCCCCAACCTCGACGCCGTTTGGTGGCCTCGATAATCGATTCCACTTGGGGTATAGAAGATAGATGCCCCACTGCTCAGGCCTATCTTCAAGACTCTTCAGGCATCGAAGGAAATGATCCAACCGAAGGACGTCATCTATTAGACCGCTTTGAGCAACAGAAGTGCTGAGCAGCAGTGGCTACAACATTAGAACTTATTGATGAGTTCTTTTATCCATTAGCCGTTATGTTAGTTCCAGAAGGAGTGTCTGTTCCCTGGCTGAAACAAAGGGCAAAACATCGAGGCAGTAGCACCAAACAGGGAACATTGCAACAGCAACAGCAGTAGGAGTGGATCGACGACAAGGATATATAACACACACGCCACTACATTTCAGGTATTACTCTGCAGGAGTAATACGCATCTCAGCGTATCGGTTGGATCTGGATCAAGCCGAGGACTGCTTTAGAGTCGTTGTGCCGGATGTTAGTTCCTATTTTCCCTGAAATTCGTCAGTAGATCTAATAGTAGTAACCATAACCTACCCTTTTTGATGTTTGCATTACGAAGGTTTTCTTTCTGTTGTTGAAAAGGAGGGTTACAAACTTAAGCACATGTTTCAGTGGTACTGATATGTGATCTTTACACAGTTTATCGTGCACAAAGCTGACTATCTCAGCAGTGCAGCGCCACGCATAAGCTTACATACATCCCTGAGGTCATTGTATCAGAAAAATATATCCTTAACTGTCTTCAACCAACCAACCAATTAATAGGTAAGTAAATTTGATGAGTTTGTATTGTAGTATGGTTTCGCTATCGAAATCAATAGCGTTACCAACTCTCCAAAGAATATGAACACCAAACAAATTCCTCCAGTCCAAGAGAAACCAGCAGATTGCGATGTGTCAATTAATTTATTTCATATTTACACTACATGCCTGGTGGCCAGCTCAACTTAATACTTTTTTTGGTTGCCATCAGCAATTAAGAACTTACCATGTCTTCCAGCATCTTTCATTTCGGTCGTCGTATCAGAAAAGATAAAATAAGGTTAATGATGTGAGGTAATAGAGGGAAGCAAAGAGCACGCGGTGTACAAAAACCAATTAAATTCGCATTAAGATTAAAACAGAAGGAATGTGATAGTGTGTGTTTGGATGTCCTTTTCGTTCTGTAATGAAAATCCATGTTTGAATTGTTGTTACATTCTTAACATCGCGATAACGTATATTTCAACTACTAACAGGAAACACAAACTTCCGCTCAATGATATCAACAAATTTTAAATCAAAAGATAAATAGTATCAGCAAAGGACGGTGGTTAAATCCTTATAGAGCCTTTCGTACGTAATTGAACATCAAGAAGAGTCTAAAACAGATGCGCCAAATTTAAATTGTTGCAAGTACATTGAATATAAAAACATTTTGCTAAGTTGTAGCAATTCCAATTGATCCATCGCTAAGGACGGTTCTAATCCCTTCTGGCAGTGTTGCAAATTAAATTAAATAACTATAATCTATTGCACCGAGGAAGTCATCAACACTTCAGTTAAGCTCATTACCTTCAGTCTCGCAGCCACCGAAGTTGGGTAAACAGGAGGGCATCCAGCACTACGGAAATGTTTATTCAAAGCTAAGGGATAAAAGAAGGAATCACTTAGAGTGCAATTTATTGGTCAATCCAGGCTCGAAACGGTAAGTGAGCCAAATGACGTAGAAATTCTATTTAAAAAAAACAAAACAATCGTTCTTTGCAGCAGCTTCGCAACGGTTGATGGGCCTGGTTTGACGTTACCTTCCAACAACCTGCCAAAGCTTTTTTCTTGCTGCCCTCGGATATCCCACGGTTACAGCACGCAACCAAACAGCCAAGACCTTTAACCGTCAGTTGTTGCCTTTTGAACGCAGTAAATCCCAACGTTCTGCCCGAGTGACATGAGAACTTTTAGCAGGTGTAGACATTTTTTTTTACTTGCCCCGGTCAAACCTTGGACAACAAAATAAGGATCACGCTAGGAAATCTAAACCACAGCACTATTCCCCTTATGAAAATACCATCCTGCTGAACGGTTTAATTTCGATTTCGAAGGCAAACCCGACGTTCAAGGTAAACCCGCGTGCCGGTGTTGAAGGAAGTTGCAGCAGAGGGAAAGATACAATCCTGCTCCTTACGGCACTGCACTATAGCGATCGGCAGAGATGGGTCTTGTTTTCATTTCCCTCTTTCCCGTACAGATGAAACCCGAAACACACAATAGCGATCAACAGCATGAACAAAGCTGGAGAAACAGAGAGTAGAATAAGAAAAATTGAGTCACCTGGAGGCGCATCGAAATCAACAAAGTGTGAGAAGGATCCAGCGCAACGGATCATCAACGAACGATCAGTAACAAAGGAAGAAACGTTTTTTTATGGTTGGTTTTCATGTGTACCATATAACTCGTGGGATGGAGACAAAATTATGCTTATTTTTTAATGGAAGATGTGGGAATTTCAAGTGATTAGTCTAATTAAAATAAAAAAAGCTCACAAAACTTTTAACAAATAAGGGCTGCGTTTAATATTTTCTTTGTTTAGTAGTTTTTAGATACATTTAAGTATTTTTACAATTTTCGACAGGTCGTAGCTTGCAAAGATTACTTGTGTATTTTTTTCATAAATCAAAAAAAGATAAGCCTGTCAGTTACATGTACGCAATCACCTTTACCTATAACGTATCGTAATTCATTCTCGATGGACATTATTCTTACATTTTTTGTTTCAAAAGTTAACTGAAAAAAAAACTACTCCACCAAACACCCTTTGGTCCAAATTTACTTCAGGCACGGGTCGGATGGGTATGGAACGTGGTCGATTTTTTTCTATGTTCATGAACACTCTCCGCTCTACGAAAGACTATCCTCCATTGGGTCCGATACTCTTGGTTGGGTATTAATTTTATGAAACATGTACCCTACCCAAATCCATCCTACGCCACCAGTTGGCTGTGGTTTCGAGCTGCGCCAGTGTCGATCACGAATCTCTCCCCACAGATGGGACGAAAGATCCGTTTGTCGCAGGACCAGTTACGTTGAGCCCTAGGAATCAGGTTCAGTGCGGAGAGATTGAAGGGTGCGCAAAGTGAAGTGGAGACGAATGTTGTTTTAATTGGGCGTAGGAAGAAAAACAGGACTCGCAAGGAGGAGAAAAATGCACCGAAAAGCTGTAGAAATATGTGAGCAAAGGAGGGAGTAAAAACGGTTAAAGGATCATTCGGTGCGGGAACTGATATATTCGAAATTGGGAGGGTAAAGTTCGCTCGATGTTTTGATTCCAAGCCAGGCTAGTGAGAAAGGAGAAGAAAAGGGATGAGGATACCAGACCAAACAAAAAAAAAAGTCCAGTGGCATAAGAAGCTAGAGGAAGGTGATATAAACGAAAGAAAAACAACCACACCTTGTGGGAAGAACAAAAAAAAATGTTACCATGCTGGACGAACTGCTCCGGTGTATTTGTTGTGCAATCGATCGCATGCCTGCATCGCCGAGGACATTCGTTCCCATTCGCCGGTGGTGTTGCTGATGATGCTTCTCTGGTCTGAGACGGTTCCTTTGTGTAGCGTATAATTTTATGATTTGTGTAATCTTCCCCGTACCATTTCTCGATTTGTCGGATTGCTTTTCATCGATTCTGCGCTCTCGTGGTACATTCTATTGGGTTCAGCGTTTCGGTGGTTCATCGCCAAGCTTTTAAGCCACCTGTGCTACCAGGTAAGTCTGGTTCTGGATTGACCCTGGCATGGGCTGGGAACGAGTTTCGATGGGAATGAAATGCATCCACAGCTGTGAAGTAAGCAATTAACCTTTCCGGCGCGTTTACTCTCCTGTCCCAAGAAAGAAACAAATGAAATGTATCGGTTCAGGTGTGATTTGGGAGGGTATTTTCCCATTTCAAGCCCACCACAGTTAGTGCAGCAGTAAATTTATTGCATTAAGCCTTGGAATGCCTTAACGTAAAAGCTATTCCATGTGTTAGCAATACCGAATGATAATTAATCTCATATTCGAATGAACGAAACATTAATAAAAATACAAATACGCATTAACAATCAATGAAATATGTTACTTGTGTTCATTTTGTTTTTAATGTATTGTGTAATTATTTCCGTGTGTACTGTCCATTATTTGTTTATTTCAAATATTTTACATTAACGCAGAATATTTTCAAATATTAAAAAATATTTAAATTAATTTTAAAACATGTTTGCTAAAGAAATAATTTATGTTGTGTGTCTTATTTCTTCAATGCCGAATGGCAAAAAGGCTATCGGCGTCGGTCTCACACCAAACGATAGGTACAATATCCTATCCGGACCGTTCCCCCGAACGAAGGATGGACTTTCCTGTAATGGGTCCATCCTTCAAAGGACCAGTAGTCAGTGAAGCCAGAAATGCCTCATCGGATTCCCAAGTACAATATATGTAGAAGAAAAAATCCATAAATTAAAAAAAAATCGGATGGTTGTGCTCTTCACTGTATTTTAATGAAAATGTGTGTAAATCAGAGCATTAATCGCTTAAATATATAATTTTTTTATTTGGATTACATAAATGATTAGGAAAATCATTAGCAGGAGAAAAAGGAGCAAGTATCAGCCATTTCATTTTTTTTGCTATTATTCTTTTCCCTAATTTAATTCATTTGTAATAAGAAATTAAAATCTTTATATTTTTTCGAATTTTAAGTAGCATTTTTATCAAATCAATCATCATTATCATTTATCAAAATGTCAATTAATTATATATATTTCACATCTAATTTGATAGCTAAACAACCTATAAACTTTGTTCAGTATTTATTTATTTATTTATTTATTTATTTACTCCATTATGACGGACACTTAGCCGTATTGTCGACACCGTTAGTGTCGATATTAATTCCTCATTATTTACAATGCTTACAAGGCATTTCCTCCTTGTAGTTTGCCTTATCCCGGGCATACTCGGTAACTTTGTTCAGTAACTGAATAAATTTCAGTTTCGCTTGATTTTTCGATAAATTAGGACATGTGATGCTCGAAAACCCTCTCTAAAATACGACTCAATCTCTTTATAGCACTACTTTTTCTTTTTAATTCTTGTTGTCTTTCCAATCTCCGTTCTAGTCCTTCTTTGCAGTTGTTGATTTGTTCCGAAGCATGATACCTTTCATTTGCTTAGTTTTCAAAGTTGGCACACACTTGCTGTTACGCTGCTGGGGAACAGATTGAGCTAATGTTGTCTGTGCCTGTTTGGAATGGTGAGTGACAGAATAATTTCAAATATTTGTTCCAAGCAAAATATTTATAGCGTAAGCATCCATTTACCACCCGGAATTCCACTCTCTCCGCTGCACTACAATTGCAGCTCTCAATGGGCGAAAACTCGTTCGAAGAAAGGAATTCGCACGATGTGGTGTCTGAAGAAAAAAAGAAGTTCTTGCGAGAAAATTCATATTACATTCAACCCACCGGAACCCTGTCATACTAACAGAACAATTACTAGCTAAAGCTTGCCATGCATGCCATAAACAACCGTAATGGGTAACCCCGTGCAGTACCTCGAAAGGAACCATGTGATGGGGTTCAGCAGTGTTGCGCCGTATTTCAAAAACATCTCACAAACTCGCTTGTATCGGACCTCGTCCGAACCCCAAACAACACCAGTCAGCAGATGCATCGGTCCAGCATTACAGAGCGGCCAAGGGTCGTCCCACGCGCTCGCGTTCCGATCTCCGAGCCGAGAGCTACGGAATTGAGACGCGTAGTTTCCCAGCGCGTCACGCGTTGAGCTAATGACGATGCAACGGTTTCGCCTTCATTGACCTGTTTTCGCATTTTTCTACTACGTGTTCGCGGCTCTCCACAGCTGGAACCGAACCGGGAGTACCAAACGCCTCGCGTCGAGTTCCGACCAGCTGCGCAATGATTGCTTCCTGAGCGCTACGTCACCCAGCGCTACGACACGTCGCTCGCAAGTGTCAGACCTCGGGATGGAACGATCGCCGCCATGATCTACTGATCAGTCTATTTCCAGCAGGTGTCATTTGCATGTAAACAATCCCCGCCGCTTCTCTGCCGTTCGGTTTACGGTCCACTGGAATCTCCCAGATGCAATCTGCTTCCATCCAAATCAACGGTGCATTCCAGCCGATGCAATCAACGTTGTGGATTACATCAGTTGATCCGATGATTAATTTGTTACAACGGTTATGGACGATTGAAACTAGATCAGAATCCCAGACTGCTTGCAGTTGTGCGATATGGCTGAAGATCCTCCCAAACACTCGACCCGCGATGCATCCGTTCCCCAGCACTGAAACACTGGCCAGTAAAAGCATGTGAAACACTCCATCTACGAATGCCAGCGATGAATTTACAGATTAATGCTAATCGTAAACTGATAGTGTGGGGAGGGGCAAATCATTGGTAATGCCAGATGTTCTGAGACCCGACTGGGGTTGAGGGTGTAATCGGTCAGTGCAACAGGTGCCAGCGATTGCATCATGCAAATAGTTGCAAGGCCGAAGGAACAGCAAGTCTAAAATATGGCGCTAGGGAAGGACACCAATCTGTCATACGTGCGAATTGATGAGGATCAGTTTATACTGATAATTAAGCTGATATTAATGTTGATATGTCAACATTGTTGCTATTACGCCCAGGAACTGATCGAGAGATCCCTGAAGGGGACATTCGGAAGGATAACTTGGGTTATGTGTCGAAAACGAACATTAAATTCGCAAATTGACAAACTACCATAAACTACATACTTAAATCAAATTAATCTTTACTAAAGGAATCAATTACTACATGAAATACAGAAGCATGTCCAAAATGTAAGGGTGAACACATAAACCTCGGCACTATGGTAGCCGGTATTTGATCAAAACACAGCGCGTACAAATGAGAGTGAATGTGAAATGAGGTGGCAAAAAACAGTATCATCAGACGACGGTCAGGAACGTCGGCATGCACATCTTTGTCTTCACTTGTTACGGATTGCGCTTGGCTCGTTAAACGCACTCGATGGCGCAGTTCTAGGAAGTCTCGTCCCTATATGTAACACTCCCAGGCCGGACCTGGTTCTCATTCGGACGTGGCGTGGTCATCTGTTCCAAACACACCCCGAGGCGCGTAGATGGCGCCATCTTCGCTCATGTGCTCGCCTTTTCGCGTGATCTCAAGTGCGCACTAAGTTACGCTGCTGGCACTGGCGGCTCATCGATTAATGCGGCCCAGTGCGATACGACACGGTGCAAGTATTTGCGACAAGTTCCGTGCAATTGAAGCGCAATTTTGCACTTTACCGCGATTCATACCAGACGCATCAAATCAACGAGCCGGTCCGGCTGGCTCGCTGGAATGAACCGAACCGAAAGACAAGAGCGTGCGACTCCAGCCACTAACTGCCTTTGCGCGATGACATTGACGCTCTCCTGGGAGTTTTGTGAGCGGAGCGGACAATTTCCCGGAATAAATACTTCAAGTACCGGTGGTATAAAGTGTACACATAATGCACTGGCTGATCGTTTTCGGAAGTGCAACAGCGGTGCGAATGGTAACTGAGCATTTGCATTAGGAATGTATCGTATGCTGGACGGCGATCGGGCAAGTAAAAGTGTGTCTGCCGCACCTAATTTGTACGCTGGAATATGGAACAATGCCAGCGGGACAAATTTGGGACATTGAAGGCGATCCAAAGCAAATGCGAAAAGAATGTTGTCCTGCAGAAAGGATGCATGCAAGCGTCGAGGTTGGAGGTAGTAGCTTTAGATGAATTTATTCGCTTTCCATGCATGAAATGCGATTAAAGCTGATTTATTTTATTCCTAATTTTAAACGTCCTTCATTGTTCATTAGTTGTAATAAGAATTTGCTGTTAGTCCCTGGTTCAAATTTTGATATTTTAAAACGGTCTATGAGGAGAACACCTCTACAAACATTATAAAATGTGTTATGATTTCATTAAGTGCAGTACATTTTTTCATATAAATTAATGTATGATCGATTGACATTACGACAATTATCAATAGAATTAACTTTTATGCTCCCTGTAAGACATTCAGATTACGTTCAATTTTAAAGGCCAGCTTTAGGGCAACAGCTTTCTGTTCATCGGACGCTGTAATGCAAATGACATAATCATACAATAGACTCGCGATCCATTCGAACGTTAACATGACTTTAAATCAGCTTAAATGTAACTTAAAGTTCAATGTTCATTAGTTTAGTGTTATCTCGTAGTTTTTGTATCGTACAGTATTTTGAGTTTCCCTATTGGAATGTATATCATTAAGGTTGTTATATTGCCAGATGATTTTGTACACGGCAATACGACCTGATCGTTCTTTATGAATAAAAAAAAAGAAAGAAAAAATATTTACACTACGTTACTACTTTTCTATCACATATCAATGAATAGACAACAACGTAATTACAAGCAAAAAGTTGAGTTAGCTATTTTTTAAAGAGAAATAAAACATCTATTCTACTCGTGATTCTGTTGGATTTTTACTTCTTAGACCAAAACGGGATTTTTGAACAACATTAACTTAAATCAATAATAAAAGAAATTTAAATTTTTATTTATTCTTTTTGTTTAATGTGCTTTGATGGTGCAAGGATACATACAATCCGATAATGGATCGCCGAGATGCTGTATAACACTTTGTTACACTTCGCGCCTAACGTTATGCAATACATTGTTCGTGTTGCATTATGATCGACTTCTATACACATAGCTGGACATAATCAGTTCAGTCAATGTTTCGCAATAATTTTGTGTGATAACTTTCAAATAATGCTTCAACAGTTACATCAAATTTCATTTCAACAAACTTAGTGAAAGCACTTGATGAAATGCGAATATATCAATTTTTAAAAGCACCCATGTTCAAGGGATTGTTCCTCGTTAGTTAATATGGAATTGAGTGTATAACGGATATAGTGAATATTTGACTGTGTTTCAACTAGCCTCAGTCATAGATCTCAATTGCTAGGTCGTAGATCTGATCCATAATAAAAAGGTTAATCCTTGTTTAGATCAAACTAAAACAATTATTATAAATTTTGTGACTTACATCGTTTGAAACAGATAAAATAGCATTCACAATACACTATAAGAAACCACGGTACATAATTTGATAACATTCTGGTGATAACAAATGGTGATATGGGCATTGGCCTCCAAACGACAGGACCAGGGTTCAATTGCCATTCGGAGCGTTCCCCCATACGCAAATATGACTATCCTGTTGCGGGTAAACTCAGTTTTCGGAAGACATAAATGACAGGCCAAGAAGACCTCTTGAGATTGTAGTGCCATAAACGAAGGAAAGTATTTAAAAGAACGGTAAACATCGTTTATTTCGTTGGTTTTGTTTATTCTACGTTGTTTTTTTTTCGTTTGATTTGTTGTTTTATGAATATTTATAACGCTTTTCGTAAAATAAATTATGTAATCAATTTTAGGCAGCATTTTCAATTACACTAATGAAACAATAAATTTAAAGAAATACTTCTCATTAGCACAGAAAACTCAATTAAAGCAAATGATAAATCACATTTTAGTGTTCTTGGAGGTGCGATTCTTTAGCCGTAGCATGTATTGTCCGTATTTAGTGTTTTTTTTATTTTCGCCACCAAGTTGCCATTCTTTTGATTCATTCAAGCGAAGCATTCGCGTAATTTGCAGCACAATCGTATATAAACCCAATGTTGGCCGCTCTAGTATTCGTTACGTCGATAATATCTTGCACTGATTTGGGGAACTGTAGTGCAAATTCCAATGCAGTGCAAAAACAGCGACCCCCCATGACTAATGCATTCTTGACTCTCAGTACAAGTCAACACGAAAACCTGTTTATGGCCGTGAGATGCTAATGTGACGCATGAGTCCAAACGCCACGCGGGTGTTGTGCACTAGTTGTCCCATGTATAATTATCCTCGTATCCAAAGCATGTTCAATTGTTTAGTTATTTATTATAATCGGTGGCCCATACTGATGTTTTTCAAAGTTTAATCACAGTTTAATCGGTTACAAAATTCATAACGTTAGACTGCTATTGAAATCCATCTCCATCTCTTGGTGTGCTGTTTGGCTGAATTTCGGGATTTCCCTGTTGCTGATGGTGCCCGCTGAACGGCCAGCATAGAAAGTGCAGAGAGCACGCGTCAATGCCAAGAGCTGCGGTGAAATCCGGGACCTTGAAAACTGTCCGAACCGTGACTTTGATAGTGTCGTTGACGATCGTCACGATGCTGCCAGCTGGAGCGTTGCGGAAAACCCTGATGTTGCCATTGATCGTAGCCTGGAAATGAAAGAAGCCGAAAGCAACAAACGAATCTCTTCAATCGTACCCACCATAACTGACCACGACTAATCCGAGGAAAAGTGTCACACACTGTACGAAAGCATACCTGGGATCCGCTGTTGACCGAACCAGGGCAACTTTTCGAATAACGAACGGAACTGATCCTCAGTAAGCGAAGGACCATTGGTCGTCTGTGTGTCATTCGGATCCACTTTCAGCTGCACTTGATCGTCGTCTTCATTACTTTCAACCGATTTGGAATCGTACCGTTCCGGTACCATAGTGGGCAGTATCGTGGAGTACTGCGGCGAGCTGGGTTTTGGGGGTTGTGGACGAGACAGCTCATCCCTTGCACTCGATCGCACCTCGTTTGTCAGGTCGTGTATAAAATCATTAACATCCTGGGCAAGCTGATTTGAGTCTTCGCTGGATTCGGTTGTGGATTGATCTCCACTATCTGGTACCACAATAGGGTTAGTTGTTAGCTGCTCTTCGGAAGAATTATTTTCCACCGAATCGATCGCAGATGGTGTAGATGTTTTTGGTGCGAGTGTCGTTGCTTCCTTTGGTGAGGGGGCAGTAGTTGTAGTGGGAGTTGAGGATGTTAAATCGTTGGCTCTTGTCGTGTTTTGCTCATCCTGCTTGGGACTATCTGTTACTGGATCCAGAGGTTCATCTTGAGGATCTTCGGTTACTTGTTCATCCTCGGAATAATCGTCAGTTGTCGGTAGATCCTGCTGAGGTTCCTCCGTTTGCTGTTCATTTTCAATCGGATCCACCGTTGCTTGCACTTCACTCTGTTGATCATCGTCGTACGCGACTGTTTGCTCTTGTGCAAAGGTGGTGGTAGGGGAATTTTCCGCAATGGGTTTCACAACGGCCTGAAGTTCTTCATCGCCTAGCAGAAAGTCAATGCTTCGCTGTGGAGCAGATTGTATTCTAGGCACAAGAGCACTACACAACAGCACTACAAATAACACCAACGCCGAATGCTTCATGATCACCGGGAACTCGGTTCGTACTTGGCACTGGGTTGCTTGCAATCAGAAGTCAACGCCTTCACAGACAGCTCTCTATTTCCTAAGCGCGTTACGAATCGTAGCCACCACCGATCACTGGAACCGTTCAAGTAGATTTGATCGCTGGGACAGGAAATGCGGCACGTTTTTATAGGCATTCGTTAATTTATTCTCGATCGCGCAAAATGCGCAACGAATGCTGACGATTACTCATTTACTAGAGCTCTAAGACTACCGAAGATTTACTGAGCAACTGTTTACTTGTGACGTATGAGAAACGGCTAGATAAATTATTAAAAATGTAAGTAATGGAAATTTAGGAACATTATTTAAAGCAATAACCTCTGCTGAAGGTTTACAATAACCTTCCGGAAATTGTTTTTCCAGTAATGTGTCATTGCACCATTTCGTAAGTTTCTAATTTCATAAGTGAAATGCAATCGATATGGAAATATTATACTTGATAATACTTAACATTTTTGTAAGAAATTCTGGAAACACAAAGTAACCGAACGCCCTTTAGGAACATCACTTAGTCATTCATAACATGTTAATCTCCCTAGGGAATGAGATGAGATAGTTCCGTTCAACCATTTCTACGCGGATATATTTCTCTGTAGACTTCAAAGTTGAATATTAATTGTGATATTGTGCCTACTGAAGGGCATTAAGCTGCAAACCACGTACTAGAACAACGTCAGAATCCTGCAGGAACTACCATATGATGACAACAGTTGTAGCAACATTACATCTAATGCACGAAGTTAACAAACAGAAGCCGTTCCATACATGACGATTTTGAACAATACTTTATTGGGCCTGATGATGTCACCTTACAGAGCTATCACTTATGTCCTATGGTATTACGGCCTAAAGACGTTAATTGGAATGAGCACCACCCGGACGGAGTCGGCATAATTGACTCCTCGTTAGTTCGATGCTTCCTTGAGCTGCATGTACTGCAATTATTAGCGGTAGCTGCTAAACGGCTAACCAGAATGCTGTTACTCGTTGTCACTGCTTTGTTTTCGTTGCGCTTCCTGCAGCTTCAAACGCTTGCTGTATCCTTTAAGGTTTGCTGTTGAAAAGGGGCAAAAAAACAAAAATACAGCTTTCGGTTTTATCACCTGCATGCATTAAGTGCGTATGTTTATTGCACTAAAACTGTTTACTTACGCGGAACCTGCTTCTTGGCCTTCTGCTTCGCCGGTGTTGGAACGAGCTCTGGCTCCGTGGTGGTGGTAACGGGGCTAACGGTAGTAGTGTCCAGTTCCGTGACGCTGCTTACGGTTGTACTGATACTGTCACTCTGATCCTTAGCGTCTTCTTTGACGGTATCCGAGCGTTCACTTGCACCCGGCTGAGAACTCCCTTCGACGGCTTTTGCCTGCTGTTCCTCTGCTTTTGCCGTCGTTGCCGGCTGCGGAAGGTCTTCCGATTGTGCAGCTGTACGAACTTCTGGCACTGGTTTGTCAGTAACTGCTGCCGCTGTATTTGCCACTGCGTCAGTTACTTTCTCGACAGGCTTATCAGTGTTTTCTGCCACTGCAACAACAGTGGTTACATCTTCCGCCTTTACACTGGGAACCACAACCACAACGGTTTCAGTAGTTTCCGATCGTGCGGAGGATTCTTCTTTACTGACATCAACAGGTTTAACTGCATCTGGTTTACTTTCGGCTGCAACCTCCACGCTCTTCACCGCATTCGGAACATTACTGGCCATTTCATCTTTTGAAGCTTTCTCCACATTCGTTTCATCGCTTTTTACTGCCTTCTCCGGTGTTGCAGAAGTTGTAGTAGCAGCCGCCTCTGTACTGTTATCTTCCACTTCCGTCACTGGGGCAACATTCTGGACAGCTTCTACCTGGGCGGTACTTTTGTTATCAAGCTCAACCTCTTCCTGGATCACAGTAACGTGAATTTTAGTAATGGCTGGCTCTGCTTCAACCGGTTGCAATACCATCAACCCCTCCACAATTGGAGCCGCACGAACTTTGGTAGGCTTGGGCTCTTCTTTGCCTTCGGTTTGCGGTTCAGGATCATTGGCTGTCAATGTTGGCTTAACGGCTTCATCGGCAACGGATTTTACCTCTGGTACGGATGCATTAGATTCCTTAGTAACTTCCACAACTGGTTTCGTCGTTTCAACTGGCTCAGCAGCTGGGGTAGCTTTTACGACAGTCTGATCCGCGACCTTTACCTCCGGCTTGACCTCGGTTTTGGTTTGTTCCACAGTGAGATCACTTGAAGAACGAGCTTGAGACGACTCGGGTTTTACCTCAGCTTTAGGCTCCTCAACTAGCTTTTCGACGGGCTTTTCCTCAGCTACTGCCTTCACTTCAGGCTCCACTGCCACTGTCTGCTCGTTCTTTTTGACTTCTACAACTTCCTCCTTTTTTTCTTCTACTTTAACATTCTCAACCACCTTCTCTACAGAATCCTTCGCTTTCTCATCAACTTTAGGTTCTTCTGGAACACTTTTCGCAGCCGGGACAGCTACCTTCTCCATCGCTTTGGATTCAGTCGGCAATGTTTCCGGAACAGCTACTTTCGTTTCGGTGGCAACAACAGACTGGGAAACTGCAAGTGGATTTTCATCTTTGCTCGCTACAGTTGTTGGAACTTTCTCAGCGGAAGGCACGGTAACAGGAGTGTCCTCAGGCTTTACATCTGTGCCTTCTTTTAGTGGAGCAGACTTCACTTCTTCTGCTGGACTGACCGCCTTGGTAGCTTCTACATCCGTAACGGTTTGTTCTTTTAGCATCTCCGGAACAGTTTTCATTTCTTCCGACTTACTTTCAACTGCTTTTACATCGCCTGTTTCCTTGTCTGCAACCTTCTTTTCTTCAGCAAGATCTCTAGCCGAGGAACCCTCCGTCGGGTTGTTCACTTGCTCGGGTTTAGTGTCGACGGGCAGATCGCTAGAATGCTGCGCCAGAGCACTGTTTACAGGGTACACGGCAAACACTTCTTCCTTCGGCACAGGCAGGGCGTAGCACGTGGCAATGGCCACGGCTGTTGCAATCAGCAGGCAAAGCTTCATGGCTGAAAGAAGACAAGGGAGGGCAATTAAATCGATCAATCAGACAGAGTAGGAAAATCTATGTGTTCTAAATGTAGCACTTCAATCATGCGACTCATTTGCGTCATTAGTGAATCATCATTTAGATGGCCAACTCACGATCACGTGTATGCATTTAAAGTTTACATTTTAATCGATCGGAACATATCACAGCCTACCTTATTGGCGGTGTTTCATAAGATAAGTAAATAAGAAACTCGATTTGGGGGGAGTTGTGGACTTAACGACAACTCAATATTTATTCCATCCGAACGAATCGGACGTGAGGGGTTAAATTTACTCGAAACGTAAATAACTCACCAACAAAAAAAAAAAAGAAAAACGATGCAAAGACAGCTGTTGAGCATGCATATGCTAATTGGATTGTTATCTGCAACCGTCAACATTAGTCACATTCTTCTGGAGCACGCGAAACCTGTTCAAGTTGACCACAACGCGCTATTGGATAAAACTGGCTTCTGCACGTTAGCCATACACTTCCCCCGTGAGCATTAGCATTTTTGCTCGGGCGTTAAGTGATGAGGATCGTCTATATTTCAGCGAACAGTAACGAGATGCTTGCAGCATCTCCAAACAGAAGTATCTCCTACGTAAACATAATCGAAAAGCTACCGTAACGTGTGGCCTTGGCCCATAATTGGTGACTTATTTTTACACCGGTACATTGCTCACCAAAGTTCGTTGAGGGGAAGAACCCCGTTTGGAAACAGGTTATCAGCTGTTGGAACACTATCGGCTCTACTACTGCTGCAATGCCCCGTAGCACTTTGAAGAGGAAGTCTTTTAGGTGTGGGTTGAACCTATTTAATGGTGCGTTTTGACGCGCTTTTAAAAATATATCGATGATTTTTAGGATGACAGCATAGCGTCGATTATGCACCGGCCAGTACGTTGAAGTTTTACCGGTGGCATAAGCGGCATATGAACATTACCCCCGAATTAGATACCCCCCCATAATGGCCATATGTGTGCTCCACCCATTCGAATTGTTTTGCGATGGCTCAGAGTGAATGTGAATCTTCCTTTCTACTCGGGCTCTGTTTCAACGCACATGCATGGGAACCCCTTCCTCACAACACGTAACTGCAGTGCCGGTTGAGAAGAAACACAGCCATAGAGGGGTGTGTATAAGTTTTGGGTTTTTTTCCTCCAATTTCACTCCACAACAAACCTCCCAACGGTCCGAAACCGGCGCGTCACACAATTTGTGAGTGATGCTGCCATTTACGGGGCACAACACGCTAATTACGTCGCGTTGCGCGTTTGATCAATTTGTTATTCGTAGCCGCAGAGAGTTAAATGCCCAGAACGTGACGTGCGCCGGAGATGGGAATGCCTCGCGGTCAACAGGCGGTGCGGTGTGTGTGTGTGTGTGGGATGGAGTGTGTTATGTTGTTTGGGTTTTTGCAGACTGCACCGATTGGCCGCCCCTCTCGCCGTAAGCTTTTGCCGTGTGCATTACGTGTGTATACAAGAAGAACACCCAAGATGGGCAATGTCTTGCCGAGGGTGCTGCAATTGCAAAGCACCGAAATCAAAACGAGGTCGGCCGAGATGGCGTTTACCCCTTGCGTTTGAATGCTTCGGCACTAATGGAAAATGTGTTGGTTGGTACTGTAACCGGCCAACACTGCCACTGATTCGTCGATCAAAGGGACGGAGGTGACCTTAGAGACTTCGGTTTACCAATGCGACGTGTCTGTGCAGTGTGCCCGCAAACGATCTCACTGCTTGCGGATGGACAATGGGTTTAGGATGCAAGGGAAGGTTACGATAAGAAATTCCATCCACCCAACATCACGTCTTTCTATTGCCGTGAATACCATTCAAATGGCAACGCAATACGTTCCACCGATGCTCGAGAAATGAGACCATACTGTGGTGGTTAGGCGACCTTGTGAAGTTCAGTATCGGAATTCATTAAAGTCGGCCTGCATACGAACTTGTGGCCTGTGACACCAGCGTCCAAAATCATGTGACAGGAAATTAAATGCCACGCAGAAACTTCTTGAACTTATTCCACATGCAGCAAATCTGAAGAACCACGCTAATCTTATCGGACCGTTTAAAAATGATTCTTTTGATCCGGTTCGTCGCTTACGTTGTGGATCACTCCACGAGCGACGTGGATTTGATCACAGCCGGACGTTAGAAGATTTCACTGATGAACTCTCCTCTCCCTAGACCCGTGCACAAACAAGCAGGTAATTAATGAACCGTCCCCCCAATCTCCAACGATACCGTGCTGCCCAGAGCTAGCTACTATACGAGTTTTAACAGCCTCTCGGTGGCCTTCCCATGGGTGGCGTGGAGGACTAATTAAGTATGCAGATTTTTTCTCCACACTTTTCGGGCCCATTCTTTCGGTGGAGCCGAACCGTAACTTCTTTACCCGTTGTGTGTGTGAGTAAGTGTGAGTGTATATGATCACCGCTACCAACGTGCCACAGGGTTTGGGTTCAGGCCGGCAAGCATGCGAAAATATATTTGAATAACAATAATAATCGCAGGAAAAACAACTCGTGCTGCCATTCTTAGTTCAGCGCCATCGCCACAAGCGGATCCGAACGATCATGTTCTACGGTGGGAAGACAGGAATTTACGATGGTATTTTTTTGAGCGTGTGTATCGCGAGGTAGTGAAGTTTGTCGGGTTGGTCAAAAATTCACAAAACCCAACGAACCAAATCAAGCAAGCATTAATTTTAAAAAACGACAAGAAACTCTGCTTCCTGTTGTTGATTTTATGGATGCATTTGTTAAAAAAATAATAAAGAAAGATTTTCGTGGATTTCTCATGTGATCAACGCAATTTAAATTAAAAATTCCTTTATGATGAATCTAGCATTCTTAGACTTACCAGAAATGTACTAAAAATGTTAAATTTGTTAGTGAACAAAAACCAACACATTAAAAATATTAACAGTACAAATGTACTGTTAAAATAGTACAATGTGTTTATGTTTAAACAAAAAACTCTCGCTGCTTCACTGACACAGAAGCGACATGAAAATTTTGAAAAAACTTGCAGAAAATAGTGTAAAAAGATCATGATCATCCCATCAGTACCACTTTCACTGAAACTTCCATTGCAAGCACACGCGATACGAGGTGACGATTTCCTTCTTCCAAAACAGGCCATCAGACCCCGTTTCCATCGGTGTCTTCGCATCCTCACCCGATCAATTTCCCTTTCGTTGACCCACACTCGACTCGGCCATTAACGCGAGCACACACGTTGATAATGGAGGGAAACATTTCATAATTTCTCCGAATCCGAACGGGCCGCTCTGTGAGGCTGTATTACGCAAGGTGCATCGCGTCCATCACATCGGCCCAACTCTAAGCGACGAACCCTCGTTTCATGCAGGTGTGTCCGCGCAGTCACCCAAACATTCGGCGGCCACGGCAATCACACACTCCCTGAAGGTTTTCGACCAAAACCTTCTGCCTGCGAAACATTCCGAATCGCTATGGAAGGAACGCGGGAACAAACAAACAAACAAAAAATGGATACCACTAATCACTAGCATATATCTTCGAATGAGGTCAACAGAAAACAATCAAGATAGCCCCCTGGTTGGCCGCCGATTGCTAAAAAGTATGATCGGATTACGGGTGAAACAAAACAAACCTCCAGCAAAGGTGATTAGTTCAAGTTTGCATCCGTTCGGTACTGCCTAGTGTTGCCGGAATGAGTTTAACGTGGAAGCCCTTCACAGATTTCAGGGGCATTCCTGGGCGCACTCACAAATCGAATCACTAACCGACTAATGCCTACCTGTGCGTTGCAAGATGCTAAGGGCGCAAGGTTGCGTATTGTTTATCTCGCTCGATGTTTGAAGAGCAGGTTTCGCGCGGATCACGATCACACTGTGGATCAACTACTACTTAAGACCACTAGGGCTTTGATCACCGGTCTATGGATAGGAAATGGAAAGGAAAAAGAAAAAAAAACAACTACTAAAACCAGTTCTCCAGCGGTCTACTACGTCGAACTGAACGTGCACCACTATTTTTACTGAATGAGTTTCAAACGCACACGCACCACCGTCGAACACTAACCCTTCTGCGCGTAGAAATACACAACGTTCCCCGATGCAGCCGGATGGGCTCCAGCTGTTTATGCTACGGTCACTTTCGATGGACTAAACCTGGCACACATCTCGTGTTCAGCTTTATACCAGCCCCGATCTCTCTCCCTTCTTCGCTAGGTGGTTGCTGCTTGTCTGCTGCTTCACCGGTACCGAATGGAGGGGTAGACCAGGGAACGATGTAAGCGCAAGACGGAAGGCAATCTCTGGAGGAGACAAGATTTTGGCAACGAATAGAGTGCAAGATTCGAAGAAGCCGCACGCCAATAATAACGATCGGATCGGGCGGATACGAACCCTTACAGTGTGCGGAGAATATTTTCCCCATTTTTTGTTTGTAGAGTTCATACGGGGCTGAGATTGGATCGATCGAGCTTTTTGGTGAGTGGATTTTGGAGCATCTTCCGATTGTTAACGTTCTTGCGGTTGAAGTTGTAGCAGCGCTATAAACGATGGAATCGCGAAAAACTTCTGCTCTATCTAATCGTCATTTTCTTTTTTCTTGCAACAAACGCTTGCGTGTAGTGTTATGCATTGTACGGGGTACTCGAAGATCGATGAAGACTTCAACAATCCCAAGGCTGTACGATGGTAAATCCACTCCTTCTCGAGTACGCCCCGGGCAGAGAGGAAACCCAATTAAAACTGATTCCTACAGCCATTTCGGGAGCCATTTGGACGATCTTCAAGACACGAATTGGCACTTCGTACGGCCGAGAGCCAACGACGGCCGCAGTGAGGCGTCTTTGTACATCTCCAATGCGTGGGTCAATGACACCTCTTTGGAGCCATAGACGGAGCGACCCGCGAAGCCTCGCACGGCTAATCGAAACCATTCTGGCACCACGTGCGAAGGGGCCGAAAAGATGGGGAGGTCACTAGCACGAAAAAGCCACCAGTTGATCTTGAACTTGTTTGTTGGCGGCTCGTGAAGAAATTGGACAACGCCGAAACGGAAGTTGACAAGATACACATAATAATGGCCATTCGGTTTTCATCGTTTGGGAGCCCCAAAAGGGAAGCAAAGACAGAGAACAAAGCACTGCGAAGCGACTCCGATAGCGCAATTACAAGATGCGCGGCTTCATCTTCGTTTCCTATGGGCGAAGGCTTTTTTCCACGCGTTCACATTGAAGGTTTTAGCCATTTCCTGCGTTTTGCGAGGTTAGATCGCGTGAGATCAATCTGGGATTGGAGGTAGTAAAAGGATAGCATTCGCTGGATGGCCGATTGTCGAGCGATCTGGGAACGTTGGTTGTGTGTTTTCTTTTTTTGGATTGCGCTTGTTTTGCAGGGAAGGCAAGTTAATATATACAGCACGATGCTGTAACACGATTTCGATGCGAAGGAAAGAAAAGCGAAAACATAAAACACATTTCCCATTAATAACTCGGCTCGAGTTTGGTGTTTTTGCTTTATGGTATCATATTTTAAGATTCGCTCTCAATTCTTCAAAATGGTTGCCGCATTCTTATGATTTTCAACTAACATATTGTAAAGAAAACATAGTAATAATTGTCATAGCACGCGTATTCCTTACTAAGGTCATGTAATTAATCTTCATTAAATTGCTTCTTATTTGTTAATCTAAATTAGAATTGCATCATTAAGATGGTGCTCAGTGTCATTTCCTTATACTCGTTTTAGGAAGCACCAAACATAAATCTCTTTCTTTGCTGCTAAATATTCAGAAGACTTATGAGCATTCTCACATAGTAGATAAATGTGATTCCCTTTAAGCGGTCCATAATTTTACTTCGGTCAAACCAGTTAAGCCACCACAAGGTTACAAACTTTGACTGACATTTGCTTTGCCGTTATTTGCAGTAGCATTACCTGTAGTATATACTTACCTTGAAGTCGATCGATATGTTTACTCACCACATGGATAGATTCGATGACTGTTTTCATTTGGAAATCGTTTCGCAAAATTCCGTCTTAGCAAACAAATGACAAAAACCAAGTTAGTCTATTGATTTTAATTTAAACAAATGGTTTACTGATATATTTTTGCCAATCATTATCTTCGCACTGCGCACCATCTGCCATTCTTCGTACATCGTATAAATATAGCTTACAAAAAAAGTTCTTCAGTTAATTCTTCAGAAATTAAGTCAATTCCCATTCCACACATTAGCCGGGAAGAAATGTTGGCGATCATTCGAAGAGAGATATTTATAATCATCGACTGGTTATCTTTTCCCCAGTCCATTTAACGATGGTTCCAGGTAACGCCAACAAAAAGTAGTGTCTAGCATGGGGCCATTAAAACTCTTCTTCCATCGGCTTCTTCATCGGAGACTCATTTTTCAGTATTGTTTCTGCCTTCTTCTCGTCCAACCCAAGCGCCATCGTTAACAGTCCCACCATGCATTTGTGATCGTCCACCGCATTATTGCCTTTGATCGGGGTTGCACAGAAAAGGAAACATTTATTCAATGAGGAAACATTTAAAATAAACCACCCGCCTTCCCTTCTGTGCGCACTGCACTTACCATCCTGCTCGGTGACATCCTTCTCCAATTGCAGTTTCTGCTGCGCAATCATTAGCATGCCTTCCTCGATCGTACCTTCCGATATGAGCTTGTAAATCGTAACGGGCTTCTTCTGACCCATCCGATGAGCGCGATCCTCTGCCTGCTTGTCATTGTACGGATTGAAGTCAATGTCATGTATGATTACGGTGTCCGCCGCGGTCAAATTAATGCCCAAACCGCCCGCCTTTGTTGACAGCAGGAATATGAAGAGATTCGGATCTTGCGTATACCGATCAATCAGCTCCTGGCGCTCGGTAACGGCCGTCGCGCCATCTAGCCTCAAGAAACCGTACTTTCGTATTTTCAGGTACTTTTCCATAATATCCAACATCATGGTAAACTGGCTGAAGATCAGTACACGATGCCCTTCTTCCTTCATCTTCGGCAATAGATCATCCAGCTGGCGAAATTTTCCAGATGAAGTGATCAACTTCTCAGGTAACCGCAGGTCGTACAATGTCTTGAAAAAAAAAGGAAATTAATTTCAATTACAACTTTCATTTTGAGCAACGTTAAATGTTAATTGCTTCTAGGAAAGGAACAATTTCACAACTTACCGTATATTTCTCGCGCATTTGGTATAACTTGAAGTCGGATAAGTATGCAATATCGTAGAAAATGTCATCCGCATTGTTGCCTTTATAGTCCGCATCGGTGGCTAATTTTCTTGCTATATTGCGTACATCATCATCGGAGTAATAATATCTGGACAGACAAAATATATAGATGAATACAAGCATAAAACTAATGAATTTTTCAATTTACCTCAACAGCAAAGGATGGTTGGCAAGTTTCCTTAAATCCATCATGATCGACATTCCGCTAATTTCCGTATTATCCTTGACTACGCCAGTAGCCTTTTGGTACCCGTCGACAATTTCATTGTATTTCTCTTTTTGTGAGTCAATCATTGGGGCTTTAATCTGCAATTTTCAACATATTATTATCGGCCACAAACATTGGGTTATAGTTGAAGGAAATAAATAGAATTGGTCTTTCACTTACAATAACATCCGTTTTGGGAGGCAGTAACTGTAGCACATCCTGTTTAAGCCGACGTAGTACAAACGGTTTCATTATCAACTTTGCGCGATCAATTTGATTTTTTTCAAACGAAGACAGTTCTTCCTCAATTTCGCCTTTGTTTGTTTTCTAAAACAATAGAAAATTGGTTTAGTGATATGAATGCCGTGTACACGGCCAGTTCGGTGCGTACCACCTTGCCCTGGAACAGAGCCTTAATATCATCCACCTTGGTACCGAGCAGCTTGGGCATCACGAAACAAAGCAGTGACATCAGCTCGAGCAGGTTGTTCTGCAGCGGCGTGCCGGTCAGCAAAATGCGATGCTTGGCATTAATGCGTATGAGATTTTGGTATCGCTGCGAGTGCACGTTCTTCAGCATATGTGCCTCGTCGAACACTACATAATCGAACTGCGTTACGCGCCACATTTTCCGCTCCTCGCCCGATGCACCCATCATGTGGTACGTGGTGAGCACGACGTCTACCTCGTTGATGCCGTTTTTAGCCCAATCCACGCGTATCATACGACGATCGGTCTGGCTGCCGTAATACTTCAATATTACCAATTCGGGGCACCATTTCAAAAGTTCCTGCTCCCAGTTGTCCATGGTGGAGGATGGTACCACCACTAGGGACGGCCGGTCTTGGTGACCGTTTTCTTTCATCCAAGCCAGGAACGCGATGATCTGGATCGTCTTTCCGAGTCCCATTTCGTCGGCCAAAATGGCGTTCATATTGTGCCGGTGCATGATTGTTAACCAGTTCAATCCCACGAGCTGATATTCGGCTAACTTCAGCCCTTCCGCTATATTACCTGGCTGTTCAACCAGCGTGTCACCAGCCGCTATTGCTTCCTCTAGCTTTTTAACGATTTTCTTGCATTTTCCCATCACCGCTGCTATATTGTTTCGCCTCGTTAAGTACTCTTGCGTGTAGTTCAATATATCCGTTTGCAGCGATCTATGGGATTTCAACTTGTCCACCAGATTCGCCCAATCTTTGAAGGGGCGTAATTCTAGCAAAAGTTCAATCTTCTTCATCGATAGCGTTTTAATGCAAACCATCTCATGTAATGCAGCAGAATTGAGAAAATCGAGAACGCCCTTACGTTCGCTCGACAGTTTCCCATGGCTGTATCCTCCATGCCCATCGCTATCTTCATCGCTATCGAATACTTGCTGTGTAGGACGGTCCGAATCGTAATCTTCGCTTTCGCCTTCGCTTTTGTTAGACTCTTGCACGCGCCTTTTTTTCGGTGGCCGCTCGTTTTGATCGCTTCCATTAGCTAATGGTACAGGGGGTGCAGGTTTTATCGGTGATGGGCTTACAATAATTTTGCGCTTGACCGCAGATTTCTTGAGCTCCTCTATTGCTTTGTCCACATCCCATTCGTTAGACATTAAAGCCGTTTGCAGTAACATTGCATCGATTTCCATACAGGCCCGTCGAACTTGCTGAAGTCTCAATTCTTTTTCCTTCACAGTTAGCGCTGCAGGAGCTGTTGTGGCCCCATTCTCTTTAACGACACCCACAACTGGGATCGGTACAGGCTTCATGGGAGTAGACGATCCATCGCCTTCGCTGTCACTGTCCCCCATCATCTGAATGCGCTTTCTTCCAGGAATAAGAGACAGTTTCGAATCTAAAAAAAGGTACGATCAAAAGAGTACATTAGTGGCGTACATATAGATTCTTTACCAGAGTCTGTTCTATCTACAGGACAATGCCTAACAATTTAATTACAACATTTTGTTATAATCGTATCCAGTATGAATGTTTAAATGATCTACCAATATGAAAAATATTACTTATCACCAAACTAATGTTTTAAACGAAGCTCAACAAGTTGTATCATTGAATTTATTAAAAATGTTTAGCAGTTCTCTTCCCATTTGATGGACCGCCTTTTAATAAACTCAAACAAATTGTAATCCTTTTTGCATTCCCACACTTGCACTCCCACACATGCCTACCTGCGGTTTCTTTACCATCTACAATCCCATTCTGGGAAGACTTTCGAAATCCCCGGAGTGACATGATCTTGGTTGCCGTGGTGATGATAGCGCTTGCCTGGCGTGCTTTGATTGCAGGTAGTAAAACGTTTTCCCTAGCGTTTCGTGATTCCGCCAAATGTGTCTTTAACCCCGCGCGCCCATAAATTTCTGAACACAAATATCACAAACACAACAAGAAGCTGCGAAGAGGAAACGAAAAAACTCTCACGCACCGAAAGCCACAACTTTAAACGGATTGTAACGAATTGTTTTGTACATTACAGTAGTAACACGTAACAAATAAACTGAACAATGACTGTACACTTAAAAAGACACCTAAATTAACCGAAAAGTACATCAATTTCCCCTTGCTTTCCGTACACAAAACGCAGTTCGATCTCGTTTCGCAGCTTGCATCAACTTTTTTTTTATTCGCAAAGCCGACGCTTTTTGACAGCTGATCGGATATGGTAGTGTGCGTGAGCTTTTGAAGTCCAAAAAACGTTTTCAAAAGATTACAAAAGATAATAAAGTTAATAAATAATGACTACAATTATACACATGAAAACCACACGGAAAACCATGTTTCTTCGTAGGCGGAAACGACCATAAATTATTTAAAATGCTTAAGTTTTACTCAAAAACTAAGCTGGTACAAGGTGTTGGCTAACGATTCGAAAGAAAGAAATAAGAAACACATTGTATTGTTTTCATAATCAACATTTTATCGGTAAAAAATCATATTTTATGTATTTTTCGAAATCTCGCATTTCGCTCTCAGAAAAGAGGTATAACTTTGAACTCTCGAAGTAAAGCCACCTAAACCAATGTCGTTGTCAGCCGCCGCACGAATGACAGCTGGGATTTGGTTTTGTTTCTAGTTTTTTTTCTTCAATCGGCAAATACGAAGGTTTTGTTGTGTGCTTTGCGAACCGCAGCTGGTAGTGAATCTGTTTTCTGCATCTGACCGCTTGGATTCAATGTACGGGAAAACCAAAAACTAACGAATCGTTCCGTATCTCATCAATTATAAGAATGTGGCATTCGTTGCCAGTGAGTGCGATAAGTGAAGCTGTGCCGAGCATCTGGTGAATGCATGGGCGAGATTGTTCGTCATATCACGATTTGGCTTATCACAACTCAGCTTCCTGTGCCGCTGCTAGTTGCAAGGATTGAAGCGCAAATTAAACGCATTCAAAATTATTGGTTCGCGCAAGCCGAATGGTAAGTGCATTACTTCATATGTGGCGTTTATCGTAGCTTAAACGTATCCTCGGATAATGGTTTCCCTTGTTTGGTTCCTTTCAATCCCCTGGATGCTCAATTAGCCTTTATTGATCCAAATTGACGATGCTTGAAACATGAAACTTAATCTAGCAGGCAGCGTGCCGTTACCGTTTGCATCTTGTTGAAGTGGGCAACATTTTGTGATATTTATTTGAAAACTATTCCCATCGGGTGGCCCTCGTAACATTTATATCCCAAGAGTGTGTGTTTTAATCGGTTCCAATACTCGGCACATCTGTGCATGTCGTGACTGTGATTTCGTTCTTCCGGCTGTTTTTTAAAGCCGGATCCGCCTTACGGGACGACGGTTTGTTGTTGTTACTCAATGTGTTAATCTAATCTGGTTTTTACTATTATTGATGCTTCACGCAAATGTTTATGTTTATGGATGTTCTTCCCATATTTGGTTTTGGTGACGATATGTGTTGAGTAAATTGATTTGCTGTTCTAATCTCTACTATGAAATAGTTCAATAATATATGTTATTGAAATGAACAAAATCGGAAGAATTGAGCAGTGAATCATTATTGTACGAAATATGTGAAATGCTTTAACCCGTGCTAAAATTGTTTGATAACCAATGAAACGCATTACGCTGATAGTGATTTCTCTGTTTTTGCTGCCTATGCATCCGGCATTAGTATGAACCACGGCCGCTATGTTTCGGATGTATATTGTATGTGAACAATACTGTACTTGCATAAATTAGCATGTTTGAAAGTTCTTTGGTTTTTACCCATTTGTCCGTTCTCTGCATCGTGGATATTTTAAGTGGAGCGCGGAAGCAGGAGTTATTTAATTTACATTTAAAAAGAACTTCTCTGTCTGGTCTATTTACGGGTTACAAGCTCAAATTTAGAGAATGACGGTGTCGAAGTTTTACGAGTGTGTGCCCTATAGCGCTTTCATCATGAGTGCTTCGTACTGTTCTTCATGATGATGGTGCTTCTGTTGGCATTGTCATTGATCGATATTTAATGTGTGGTTTCAATCTCATTTGCAGGAAAGCCGAGCATCATACGATTTACGATTGACCGCTGCTGATAGTGTTAATCTGGGCTGAAATTTTGCGAGAGCAGTTGGTGGAAAAACAAGTGATACTAGTGTACAATTGTTGGCCGCCAGCGAATGATAATGATTCATACCACGAGCGGGTTCATTTAGATTTTCGTTAACTACAAACCCGTAATTACATTGCGCGATCATCCCGATCCTCTTTCCGCTTTCGTCTCTAAGTTGTGCTAAAAACTGGTGTGTTTGTGGTGTGTGCTTAAAAATATGTATTCTAGTGCTTTAGTACGATCAACGTGTTTCACTCATCGAATGAGCTGCTGATATTACAATGAAATTAAGCTACAGCATGTGTTAGTCGCAAAACCACTCAGGCAATCCGTTATTGAAATGTTTAAAATTTTTATTTAGACGCGGTTAGTAGTGTCTGATGCAAACGTGTAATTCGATCATCAGAACAAAGTTAATACACTAGAGTCACGGTATACGATCATGGCAAAATGAGTTTGCAATAAGACAGTGCTTTAAGAACAAATTGCAGCTTGTTTTAGAAGTGGAGCAGTAAAGACGACCCTGAATAAAACACGTCACAACGCTATGAAATTCCCTGATTTAGGTAAGTGTAAAAAAAGCATAAATCTCTTTCACAGCCTGCAACTGTCCGTCACAGAAAGAATAATTTTGTGGCGTTCAGGGAAGATAATCATAATCAGCACGATTGATCTAAAGCTACCAAGGTCTCAGAAATATTTGTGGAAGTCGATGAATCGATAAATAACGAAGTTATAGTCCAAAGCGTAAACTTAGTTTAATGCTGTTTTAAAGCTCGTTCATTTTTCTAATTGGTACCTGGAATGTTTCTTAAATCTGCAAATTGACTTGAAATTTTCATCAAGCGTACTTTTATTTAATGAAGTACTCAAACTAATTAAGCGTACTTTTTAAGCTTTAATGATAATTTATTTTTCTTCTATTAAATAATTTAGTTTTATTCAGTTTATGGAATAAGGCGTCGTCCATAAACAACGTAACGATCGAAGAGAGGGGTGGAGTTCGCTCTAGCGTTACGATTTGTTACATAGTGTTTTCGCTATGTGTTACATAACAAGAACTTATAACTGATTACAAGTAATTCCGCATTAGGAATAATCACGGACTCTATTCAAAACAAATCACTCATTGCAACATGATCCAATGAGATCAAAAAGTAACATTGCAGTGCATCTCAATGGCACTTAATTTGTTTTCAAATCAAAACGTTACATGACGACTTAAATTAGGTAAACAAAATACCGTTAAACAAAGTATTCTAATCGTGATCAAAGTATTGTAAAAAGGTTTGGGAAATAAGTAACATTTCAAATTAGAATCTCTAATTAAGTCAATTCCAGACTCATACTCTATTCGGGATTTATTCGGATTCCATTCCGATCTGGTTTTGGTCATGTAGTTGTAAGCGTCGTGTATCCCTATTATAATGTTTTGTTTTTTTACTCCTCATTTTCCTATTAACAATATTAGCAGCGTTACGTTTTGCTACAATAGGAGAGGTGAGGGTCTAAAAAAACTCAATCTCAGCGTTACGTAATTTATGGACAACGCCTAATACGAAATTAATGATAAAAAATTTATTGTACGTTTGTCACGTTTCGAAAAAAAATTCAATGTCAATTAATTAACTCATAGTTGAAGTAATATTTTAACGGTCGATCACGTTCTGAGTCGCTTTTTTGCTGGTTTGTGGGCCCAACGGTCAAATGGTGCCACGATCGAGTGTAAAACTTTCTAAATGTAGTCTACTAAAAGAAGCATATGTTTACTCACTTTTACAACACATAACTGTCCCGACGCTGTTGCAACGTTGACAGAACCAAATTCCGCATGTGTTTGCATTTCCAAAAGTAAACATTCTTAATAAACATCATCAGTGTGAAAAGCATAGTGTGCAAGTTAATTCTGAATTATACAGCTGCAGCCTAACGCAGTTTACGATACACTTTCACGTGTGTATCGTCAAACCTTACAGTTGCACCACATTGTTTCGCCGAATCTGATATGCAGATAGCCATCCCAACATTTGGTTAGATAGTTTAACGCAGAATCAAAAAGAACAACTAAATATTAATAATATGCTCATCTTTCCCATCTTTTGCAGGTTCTCGAAATGGCAGTCATCCACGAACATTCATTACGTTGCTTTTCGGCACCGTATTGGGCTTCATGTTTGCTACATTAATCTCATCCACAACGATGAGACAACCGTGGATGCCTGAAAGTTATCGTCCCCGGGAACCACCGTCGATTGTAAGCGATCCACACACGGGCAATGAGTTGCGGGAAGCAGCCGGTCCGGAACAAGACGTTGGCCAGCATGCAGCCCATGAAGGAGCGCATGCCCATGAGAATTCCTCGCTTGCGCACCAATTAAAACGAGAGGTGCGTGTCCTTTGCTGGGTGATGACCAATCCGAACAATCACAAGACAAAAGCACTACACGTGAAACGCACTTGGGCAGGCCGATGCAATAAGATGCTTTTCATGAGTTCCGTCGAAGGTACGTTTTGATGTTGAACTGGACAAACTAATGTTTACTAATAACGATCAACACTTTCTAGATCCCCTCATAGACTCTATTGCACTGCCCGTGCGCGAAGGCCGGAATAATCTGTGGGCGAAAACGAAAGAAGCATTTAAGTACATTTATCAGCATCACCTGGATGATGCTGATTGGTTCATGAAGGCCGACGATGATACGTAAGTAGCAGTAGTGATGATGAATGCGAGAAAGTAAGTCCTAACGTGTTCGTTGTTGTTTCTCCTTCTCAGTTACGTGATCGTGGAAAATTTGCGGTACATGCTTTATTCATACTCGCCAAGTCATCCGATTTATTTCGGGTGTCGATTCAAGCCCTACGTGAAGCAGGGTTATATGTCCGGCGGTGCGGGTTACGTACTGAGCAAGGAGGCAGTTAAGCGGTTTGTGGAGGATGCCATTCCTAACCCCCTCTGCCGGCAGGACGAGGACGGAGCCGAAGACGTAGAGATGGGTAAATGCATGGAGGCGGTTAAAGTGCTGGCCGGTGATTCAAGAGACTCGGTTGGACGGGGAAGATTTTTTCCATTCGTGCCTGAGCATCACCTTATCCCAAACCATGTGGACAAAGACTTTTGGTATCTGAAGTACACGTACTATAAACCGGATGAGGTAAGGATACGGAACGCAATCACGCAAGGATTGTCACTGCCAATGATATTTTCACTATTATTCTTCTTCCATGATCAGGGTCTCGAATGCTGCTCGGACAACGCCGTCTCGTTTCATTACGTGTCGCCTAACCAAATGTACGTGTTAGATTATCTGATTTATCATCTACGACCGTACGGCATTGTTGGCCACTCTCAACCGCTACCAAAGAAGTTCAGCCTGAGTGACATTGTGCGTGTAGATGATCTAGGAAAGACCACCCCAAAGCCATCAAATCCTCAGCAACGACGGAACAGGCACAATAATCCCCATGGTCAAGCTGTAAATCAAATGCAGAAGGATGTTACGTATAGTCATATTGAAGCTAAAGAACCAAATACCTAATAAGCTCTCGGTGTAGTGCTAGGTTCCAAATTATATCATTAAACGAGACAAAGCAAGAAGGGCGAATTTGCAACTCGAGTGTATGATAGAGATAAGGTATGCAAGTTGCGATGGATGATTGGTATGCGTGAATGCGTAATGACGTGCTTGTGATGGGTGAATGGAATGTTTGTGAAGGTGAATTCACTTGAAACAATTGTCTTTTAGTTACGAGAAAATTCTATCGCAAATCAAAGAATTACACAAATCGGTAGGGTTCTAAACATTCGCAATGATAGGACTTAATTTAACAGGTCTTTAGTTGTGTTTCCTAATAGGATAATCGGTCTTATCGGTCTTATATCATCATATTTTATCAAACTCCTGCGAATACATGAATCGTAAAAATGAAGCCACCACTAGTGTAAGTGCTAAGAAATGATAGTTTAAGTCTTGAAGTCGAATACATTTGCAAACTAAGTCATAGAACTCATGTATACCCACATCAGTTGGGTATACATAGCTAACTCTATCCAATGTTAATGCCTTTCTCATTTGTCTCTGTTGGCATTAAATATGAAATCTTGAAAAGATAAAGGGAAAGTTCGTCATCTAAAATGTTGTGTTCCTTTGACTAGACAGGTTGATAATTATTTTCAACAAGATTTTCGTAGGTTGCATAATAATGTGTCACAAAAAAAAGGTTTACAGTTCCTTTTTTATTGTTTGCATTTTGTAAACCTGTCAATGTTCATTACCAAATTGATTGCAAACGATAGCATATGAATCTCGAGTTTCCTCGAAACAAAAATGAGCATAACCAAATATTAGGCTTAAGTGACCATTATCGAGACTATTCTCATTTACTTTGCGGTGAGCATTTGACTATCCACTCTGCCATTAGCTATGTGATTAATTTGAAGAATATGACGAACAAACTGTGTCGTACGTTTTATTGAGCCGAAGTCTAATTGCGTTTACTATTTCACGTTTCGTTTTTCTTTCACATCACTAAGCAATTGAAAAGCAAAATTGCTCACAAGCGTTATATCGAGTATCTTCTTTACGTTTGATTACGATTGTGCATGCCTTAATGGTTAACGGGACTATTTGTGTCACATAGCGAATCAGGCAACCTTAATTGGAAATTTGATTCTGTAGTTGTAGCGCATATTGCTTTTCAAATTTCTTTCTAATTATCTAGAATATTACAAAATCTGTGTATCCTCTTAGATAAGCATTCATTTCTCCACTAGTGCATCTCTGTGTAAAAAGTTTTTTCTTTACTTGACACGGTTTGGTGTAATCTTATCGCCAGTTCTCATACAACAACAGAACCAAGAAAACAAACAGCAAAGTTGCCATCACATTCAGGAATATTAGTTATTTTAAGTTCCATGCTTTTCGTTTTCCTTCCCGATAAAACTGTCCAACAGCGAAATGCAACAAAATGAATAGCAAAAGCGATGTTTTACATTGATTTATAAAAAAATAACTAAGGCGTGGATCAATGACCGTGAGGAAAAATAAAATACTCCCTGTAACAGAACAAGCTCTGTAGCTGTAAGCTCTAACGCATGGCAAATAATATTGAAAAATACAATTTGAATAAAGCAAATTATCTAATACTAAAATGTGGCGCATGGTATGGCTATGGACACACAGAAGCAATCATAAACCGTTGCTATTTGCTACCTTACTATCCGATAATCCCTTGGGCAATGCTGTAGGTAAGTATTTAGGTGGTACGTACGTTGTAACGACAACGGCAGTAAACATTACTATTCGAATAGCGCCGTCGGCGTACGATTAAGTGACAGACGGGAAAAACGCAATGGTTCACGAGTTGCGTCTGGCTGATCAATTACCTGGAAGCCGCAACCGATTATGCTTTCATTACATACAATGTGTTCGCCTGTTAAAACGATTGGTTCAGAGCATTATCAGTTCTGTTTTAAATCAACATAAACTTGCTATCTATACATGGTATTCATGAAAGTGATGGAATGAAGAAGCATCTCCCTCCAAAGTCTCTCAAACCTCTGGAAATGATATCAAGTCAATACACAGATGAATAACGAAACTATAATCCAAAAAGTGAAGTCATACGAATGCGAAAATGCAGAGATCCAATTTCTCATCGCGTTTGTCTAATATCTGCATATCGTTTTTGAGATTTTTCTTGAACATAATGATGAATTATGTGTTCTTTACATAATTTTCAACATATACAGTGAATTTTAATTTATTTATTTATTTTATTTGTTCATACAACGAACATATTTTCGCAGTTTCAGTCGAACGTTATCAAATTGTCCATTATTTACATTGTTCCAAAAGTAAGATATGCTTGTGGCTGGTTGCGCCTGTTGGGGGCTTTGAGCCAATAAATGAAATGTGCAGATGGGTGTGGGTGCATAGTTTGACTATCTTCGAGGCGTTTCCGAGCTCGGGGTTCTCCGTGGCCACTAAGTCGCTTACCGTCCAACCTGACACTGTCCGAATCTCTTGTATCCTAGTACCTTTCTCGTCTTCGTAAGTCCCCATTAATTTACTACATTTACTTTCTGCCAATCTTTTGGAAATTGTAGACACAATAAAAGTAATAATAGTAACAATAATAACAATATAAAAATTGATGATAATTGAATTGACATGATATACAATACGGATCATTTTTACAACTGTTTCACTCTGTTTTATATTGTTCAGAAATAGCAGAACAAATCTTTTTTTTTGCATGTGTTTTTTGAGCGATATTGCTAACTTCCACTGTCTTAAGTTAAGCAAATAACTCACCACCTGCCTTATGGGGTAAAACTTTACTTTACCGGTGGATTAAACAACACTGACACTCACCCCAATAAAATACTCGCATGTGTAGCTCTCACCAGTAGCGATCAACTCGCCAACCGGCTTAAATCTCGAATGCCTCCTACTCCTTGCAAGTTACTTCACATGTGTGTGTGCGGAAACTAAGCTGTTCGTCTAAGTACTCGCGCTGCTCGACCACGAGTCTCACGCACTTTATTCTCTCCATCTCTCACCGAGTGGTTGAGCGCGATCGTATCCCGGGCGAGTGCGATGCGAAAAAGCACCCCTAAAACCAGCCAGATCAACGAGGCTGTACCGAAGTCTTCGTTAACATCTCGGTCCGTTCGGTTGTGCTTTCGCTTTTCCTGGCGATACTCTTTGACCGCGAAGCTCGACAAAAGTGTGCGCCCGCACAACTGCCACCCATCCGCGCTTGACCGTGCTAGTGCTGGTGGGTCTTTTGGTTGGTGGGATTTGGGGAGTCTTTTTTTTTGTTGCTGTTGCTGTTGTGGCTGCTGTCGTCGTATTCTCGTTTTCGTTGTTTCGTTTGACTTTGCATCGATTGAACGCGCAACGAGTCTAAGTGGCTGTGCTGAGAAGAAGCCGTGGGGTGGTTTTTGGTGGTACCACCAGTCTGGTACTATTGTGACTGTCGTGGCGGTTCCTCCGACTCCGTTCCTTTTCATCCTTTCCCCGCTTGCTGTACGGGAGGTCGTGTGCATCGAACATCTTCCAAACTTCAGTGTATGTGTGCTTTGTGTAGAAGAGTGCTATTTATTTGCCTTGTGCTCGTTTCTGGTGTGTTTCTGTTGTTGTTGTTATTTTCCCGTTACCCACCATTTGGTGGAGCCCGAGTTACCCCTGGGGGCGTAAATTCAAGTGCTTGGTTGCTGGCTTGCTACGATTTTCGCGACTTAAATTAAAAGACAAACGATCCGGTTTACAGTTCCTTATTCGCTGAACCATTTGGGAAGCCTATTATAAAAAAATAACTATTTCGCTACACACCAGTATCTCCCATTCAAATCTATGTGCAAGTAAAGTTGTTTTAGTAAACACCAGCGTGTTGCGCACCCGAACACATCAGCCGCCGATCGTAAAACCCTGTTTGAACAGTGTGTAGCTATTGGAAGCTTTCGAAAGTTGCTCGTGCCGTGTTCGGGATCGTGCGAATGTTTTATTTTATTTTCATCGCTTACTTGCCGTCTTCCTATCGTATTTTATCTATTGCAAGAATCCACTACCAGCAAGTTTTCCGTAAGTCATTTTAATTTAGTGCACCATAATGGTAAAAGTTCCGTAAGCGCAAAGATAGGAAAGAGAGACCGCATACCGTACGCGTGTGGCATAGCTTACTGTGTTACTAGTGCTGAAAAGTGAAAACATTCCCGCCCGATACGAACACCAATGCAGCAGGCGAGCAGTTTGAATACACCGAACGCACCGTTCCCCTTTAATTGCGCGCGTTAGGTGAGGTTAGGGTTTGTAGCTTTACCCGGCGTTCAAGTCGTTTGGTTTTGCTCCGTCCGACGACGCTACCACCGTGCGCTGGTGGCATACTTTAGCTTGATTAAGCAGACGATCGTAGCTGATCGTAGTGCATGCACCCGCCGATAATGGAAGTTAATCAAAACTCATCATCATCGTCACCATACAACGGCACCTTCGACTGCGAGCATTGAGGTTGCGAGCGTGCTATGGAGGTCGTCCGTTGCGGTTAAAGAATTTCCTCCTCTGCGGCATCTTCCGTTCAGCATGCTTCCATTGCCAGCACCGTGCGACACAGGTCGACAAAGAAGCCGCGGTTACATAATGGCAGTGCGACCGGAGATAAAGCGCAACGCAATGTGAGTATATGTGCAATAATTAACAAACGAAGCCACCCTAGCTTTGGCTTCTTCCATCGAGTAGCAGCAATTCTTTCGGATTACATTGCCCTCCCCCCTCTCCCCCCACCTCCCAAAGCTTGTGCTCCTCCGGCACCATACCATCCAGAGGTTTGTTGTCTTACCTAGGGCACGGTAAAACATTTCCACCGTCGGACTTTTCATCTTCGGGTTGCTCTTCGAACACGCGACTGACCGACTGCCGGTAGCGAAGGCTGCGGAAAAAAAAGCTCGCGAAACTATGTGCTGGTGGGGTTTAATCCCCTCAACACTTTCGCCCTCATCTTCTGCGTCTCGGCCTATCCTACCTGTGCGACGATGATGAAACAATGATGAATTGCAAAAGGCTTCTGTTGTACTGTTTTGGTGCCTGCACGTCTTGTGCGCCCTCGACAGTAGTACGCACAGATACCGCTCGGCAGAAAGTGGCACCCTACGGTGGCCCAGCAGCATATGACTCGTTCGCTCACTCTCGCTCTCGTGAAATTAAGCTGCGTACATTGCAGTTCTTTTGCAGTGAGAGTGTTCGTAACGGAATGTTGCTGGTGTGATGAAGCAAAGCATAAAAGTGCTGCAAAAAAATGAAATCGAAAGTACTGCAGCACTCAGATGGAGCTCACTTCTTTTAACGAGGAGCTCAAGATTTGACACATCTCACGCGTGCTGTACTTTGAGTTCAAAAGACGCTAATAGAGAGAGAGAGATGAGCAGGAGAGCAAGAGTAGTGTTTGACAGAAGGAAGTAAATGGTTAGAGAGGAGGAGCGTTTACAGGTTGTTGGAGCTGAATTTTTGTCACAAAGGAATAAAAGACTTCAACGCTCGAATCAGCAGCAAACTTACGGTAAAACGGTAAAAAAATTTATTTCAAATCCTTAAAGTAATACAGCAGCTTCTCAAACTACCTGTATTATTGATAAGTGTTATAAACTGCGTAAAACATTGTAGATGAGTTTTCTAAATTTGCATCTTAGAATTGCTAATTAGTGTAAATTAGTGTAAATTAAGAAAGTGTCACACATTTGCTCTAGTTCATATAGACCATGAAGTTCGTATATAAGTAGCGTATGATAGCCTTTCTTTGGGATGTTTTTGTTTTTTATTTAAACAAATAATTTAACTCTACTTATTTTATTAACCTGGCTGGATAGCTATTCCTTGCTATGGAGGGAATTCCGGATGGCTTTTTAGTATCGTTCTTGTCGAATAACAAATCGTTACCATTTACAATACCACTCCTAGTCAATCCCATGTGTACCAGAAATAGAACTGGTATTTAGTGAATTTATTACAATTCACATGATTACTAACCAAAAATTGCTTCTGCAAACAAATATTCTGTTCAAGCATAAGATCTACATAAAATTGTTCAGAAGAAACCTTCTGGAGTTTGTTTGTTGGATCGAAAGCATTCGTTTTTACCTATCAAATCATGATTCACATCATGAACGAACTGTAACATCGTGGTTTGCAGTCGGTATCACGCATGCCGTCGTTTGCCGTTTCCTGATGAAAGTCAGCTGTGAACCCGTGGTGTAAATTTTACGTTCAAACTCGCATACTACTGTCGAATGAGGAACGCTCACAGACACAGCTTAAACTACCTACCAAACGGGTTGCTCGTGGGAGTGCCAAATCCCTCGTCGAAGCTCTTAATCATATAAGACGCAGAAGGAGGTACACTCACGAGTTTGCTCGAGTGGTTTTGCGATCGTCGTGTTGGTAGTGCCTTCTGACATGCGCGTAGTATGCGAAAGCGTACGTCGCACAAAACGTGTGTGCGAAACGGAACGTGAATGTGGTTTTTTGAAAGTAAATTGCCGCTACCGCGTCGACGTGTCGCATGCGAGTCGATGATCCAGCGATCAAGTGGCCGGTTCGGCAACCATGAAATAGCATGCGCAGAAGGTCGCCTCGTCGACGATCAGACGAGTTGTTTGGTCGCTTGTCGATCATTAGGACGCACTGTGCGGGTTCACCCAAGCATCTTCCATTCCATTGAGATTCCATCGTCCATGAAATATTTTACCTATCGTCCCATCAATTAATGCAACCGCGTTTTTATGCATTTTTAAAATAAACTGCACCAGTGACCTCTTTTTGTAGTTTTGAAGCCGTTTGGGTGTCTAATTTTTCCACACACGGCACCGATTTCAAGCTTGGTCAGTAACTTACGCTCACGCACCACGGCCTAATGCATGTAAATTAGTTCCATTGAACCTCGATTAAGTGCTGGTAATTTCCGAGGTATTTTATCACCAACCAGATGCCTGCACGATCCCACAATTTCGTCCCACGCAGGCATATTACACTAGGACACTGGAACACTTGTTTCGATGAAGGCGAGTGTCCTCTGATATTGGTAATAGCGACAGGCGGGAGCTACATTAGCTGTAGTTAAAGTTGCAACGCATAAAGACAAAGTGCATTGGTGCAAAACCAAAATGCGTGACCAGTTGGAAGAAGAACGCCGTGAGACACTATACAGTGGACGACAATACCTAGCGAGCTCAGCCTAGGCCAGACTGGTATGAAAACCAGCACCAGTGAACCAGTTGCTGCAGTAAAGTTTAAGAAAAATGTAATTGCTAGCCAAATGAGTCAGTTGAAGGTTTTCATTAGGAGCCGGAGTAGTTGTAGCTGCTAGAGCCAGTAATCTGGAAAGTTGTACAATAACTAGCGCGAATAACCGAATTATCTTTCTTTTTATCTACTTCACCGTCACATTGCATTCATAATGTAAATTACTTTATTAACAATAGTTTCTAAGCTTTAAAGTTTCTAAGCAAATATTCACAATACATGTTACATTCTTCGATTAGTATTTAGGCTTCAAGGTAACCTTCACTCACTAAACAGATCTTCAAAACAGGTAAAATAGGCATACAGACAGACAAACTATGCGAAACGGATCTGCTTTGTATAAACACAATGTAGCTGACATGTTTCAGTCGTTGCTGAACGAACGTTTATTACGAAAGGTGCTATAACACCGCTAGCAACGATTTGCGGTATATCTACGTAATCTAACCTTACTGCCAATAGTTGGAACTGTTTGCAAGGACGAAGTTATTTGTTCAATAGTGAACAGATCCGCTTAGACACACCTGAACCCTGGCCTGTGATTCATAGCTTCACATGCGTTGATGATTCAGAATATTGAAATATCGATCATGATCACAGTAAAAAAAACGAACAAATCTTGCGTTCACTATTGATTGACGTGAGTTTAGGGTTATTCAAAACAAATGACGCTCGCTAAGTCCCTTCTAAGGTTAAGAAATTCGAATGAATGTTTCAAGATCTTGCGAATAGTTTAAATTTATCTGAAATGGTTAAAAATGTTGACTAAATGTTATGTATTTTTTCTAAAACGATGTCATCTATAAGAATTTAGCTTATTGTTTCATTTTGTTTGATTATTTTATAAAAAAATCCTTTAAACTCAAGGCTTGTATCATTTTCTGCATTGTTTGTTCTACTTTTTACCTTCTCGGTGGATTACCGGGTTTCGCCTGTAGCTATTTACGATAGGCAGCTTTGTTTTATTGGTGTGTTTGCTTGGTTCGAACCAAAGCCTTCAGTCCGGATAACAATCACATCCCAGACCTTGGAAGACGAGCCGTTTTTCAGTGCTATCCATTGCGCGGCGATGGTTTGGTGTTTGTTGATACTGAGCAAGTGATTAAATTTTCATTGTTTTTCAGACAGCATTTTTAAGCGATGTTACTTACATACAAGTGAATGAATATTTTCGTATTTATAATTATACGATTTTTCGAATAAGCAGTATTTTCACTAGTTAAAATGCTCATTTAAGAATCTGTTGGTGCATATTGTACAGTGTAAACAAACAGACGCACAATCTATCAATTGTTTCACCGTTACAAGTATCGAGAAATAGGTACATTTCACAATGATGTGTCATCAAATGTGCAGTTCTCGCATACCTGCATGTGTCATTCAACACACGGTAACACAAAACCGTCAGTACCGCTCGAAAGACTACGAGAGGCAGTAAGCGACGAACCTTCGGACGCATGAAGGAGGAACCATTCATCGAACCATACATCGTGCGGTTATCCTCCTTCGAATGAATCCTTTGCGAGTATAAACTGGTATACCCAAGACCGGCTTGAGCTAAATGTGTACATCGTAAGCAAGCGTGTATAGAGTTGTTCACCTACACACTATTTGCGTGACAGACCATTGCAATAAATTGCAATCGCGTGGCTCCTACGTCGTCCCACTCAGGGTTCATCATTTCGTGCGGTGCATACTTTCCCTTGCAAGAGCACTACTTGAACATTCTATTCCTTCCTCTGCAGCCATGTTAACAAAACGATCATAAGAATTTAACAGTGGTCTCGTAACCAATTTACTGCTTACTGTTGCGAAAGAAAAGGAAACAAAATGGCACATTAACTGTTAACGTGTTTGAAGAAGGTTTTAAAATTTAATTATTAAAATTAAAAAAAAATAATTATTTAAAATTTAAATTTAAAATTTAAAGAAAACACTTCGTAGACAAGTTCGTCGTAGTGTTTTTTTTCAGCAATAGAACATATAACAATAAATAACGATGCTAATACTACAAACGAACGATAGTGCGTACTACCTACGGAAGAGGAAGAGGGAATGGAAAGACATCACAGGGTAATTCCGTTCTCTAAATAAAATTAATTCCATATGATGATGATGATAAGTCCCACCTTGTACACTAACACAGTTTGGAGAAGGACGGAATTATCTTTACGATATTTGTGCTCTTATATGCAAAATATATCCCTAACTAATAATCGTAAAAAGTGGTGGCATCGTAGAACATTTTGAAGAGTTCCCCAAGTTATAAGCGCTTCTAAGATGAGCAACAACACCAATCAACCATTTTGGTATTGCTTGGATAGATCCATGTGCTTAATATAAATGATTTATTGAGTTGTTGAAATGTTCCAATGTAAATATTGTACCCAATTTTGAGCACTGAAACCAGTTACAATTGTTAACTGATGAATAAAGCACTCATCTACCACACATCCTTTCAATTATTGCGCAATACAGTTGTCAACTACGTTTATGCCCCGTTGCGGTACGTTCAAAGTGCTTTTCTAATGACACTTGAACTCGAATAAAACCCTGATTACCTCATACCGGCCCACGGGCATAAACATCGCACATGGTAATGCTCGGATCCAGACACCCCGGACACGGTTGTTTATGTAGTGTCGATGTTTCTGCATGTACAAGTGCATCCTCACCGCTCGTAATTGTAGATGTATCCGTAATTATACATGTCAATTTCACATCGGCCGTAAGGCAACCAGAAAAAGTGGTCAGTTATAACGCCTCTGCTTAGAAAAAAAAAGTTTATGTCCACTTGAAAAAAAAGCCTTATTACATAAAAGCAACAAAAAAACATTATAAACAATAAATACCATCATCTCATAAAAATGGGTGACTTGTAGAAAGCTAGTTTGAGGCGGCTTGTGACAAAAAAGGAAGTTTCGTTAAAAAAATTAGCACTTCAAATGAAACGGCGATCATCAGAGCTATTGGCCTCGGGCTGCGTGCTGTCGAAAATAAAGGACAATATATGTGAAGGATTTATTATATTTGCGATAAACCAGCAGACAATCAGTGAACCGTGGATAGGCATCAGTTTCCTCGACTGACCTCGGCGATTAGAAAATCTTGCCGCAGGTGTATCGACGGCGTACAAAAGCTTTGGTATCATGTACTAGGATATGGAGCCATAAATCGTTACTGCGACTAATTTTTTCCACGAAACCTTGATACAGCTTGATGAATGGTTTAAAATGTTTTAGGGAAAATTTAATATTTTAATTTTATGTTTTACATTTCGCAACTAACCATCATTAAACATAACAAATATTGCCAATATCAATCATGTTCCAGAAAACTTTTGTACTGATTCTTTGTTTTATCTTTTTCTCTTTTTTAGGGACCGGATCATGAACAGTCGGTAACACGCGAAATTGTGCATGTGTTGCTTTCCTTCTTTTATCGCAACAAGCCAAAGGTGTTCCGAATCGTGCCATCGACGTGCGGCCTTGATATAAATTGTGCGTCGTCTAGTCCGGCTGCACCTGTCACACTCTCGTTGTTGCCCCGCGTAGCGTGTTGCGATTTTTCCTCTCACTTACCCTTGGTCTTCATCGACACGACCAAACAGCTCGAATCCGTGTTCACCCGAAACCTAGGAATGCGCACTGTTTTTTTTTACCACCATGATGTTTAAGTTGCTTACATGTTCGGCTTCTCTTCCGAAGCGTTTACTATGAAGCGGTTCGCTCGTCAGTATACCTGGTAGATTGGAATTCATATGTATATAGTTTTTATTTAAAACGAACGGAATCTTAAGGAATATGTTTTATCGTACTAAACCAACAAAAAACATTAAATCTATTCAGATTAATCAATCAGATTTTAATCATTCCACATTTAAATCAGTCACCCTCTAAGTGAGCTACAAAACTAGCAGGATTTTTTATTCCTGTCAAATGAATGTTGCACTGTAGATGTGTGCACTTCCGACAATAGATCACATCTACCACTTGTATCGCAATTAAATGTGCTTAAGTAAGACATTCAGTATTCGGGTATTCGAGGCAAGAAGTGAAGTGCTTTTTTTACAGTGGATTATTTAATGTTATTTGTGTCTCGTTAAGAAAAGGTGACAATTGCAAACGAATTTACAATCTGCAAATGGTACTCTCCGCTATTGCACGTCTTACTTTCTATTTCACAACGTTTGGTTCAATTGCATTACAGTATACCCCATGTGTTTTAATTCGTTAGCTTTGATCGGGAATAAAGGGTGCAGTAAATCGTACCGACGGTAGTGTTGTTACTAGCGATAGTATTAGTGTAAATGTATTGCGCACGAGCCGATAAAATTCAGTGCGTGATAAGTGTGTTCATCGGCTTTTCGGCAGCCATCATCGCAACCGATGTGTTAAAAGTGAAAGGAAGAGCGAAATAATTTGATCACGGCCCCGAGAGAGGAAAGCCAACGCTTCCTTTTTGCGCACCGTTTTCATTGTTCAAGTGCTATTACGCAAAGCAAAGTTAAAGAAAAAAACATCCCAGATTGCATCGAAACCGTACCATCGATCGCAATTTGTCGTGGGTTTTTTGCGAATTTCGACGTTAAAACACAACCGGTGCAGGTGGTTCGATACTTTGGTTTGTGGAACAACAACAAAACGCCTGATCGAAATCGATGCGGCCGCACAGTGAACAAGAGCAAATGATCCTTCCTCAATGAGAGCAGTCCCCGGAGCCGAGCAACTGAAGCAGGAGTTATCACCATGAGGACCCTCGATCGACCCGTAGCCCGTCTGCTATGGTCAACATGCCTGTTGGCCTTGCACTTTACATTACCAGCCACCGATGCCACCGGTAAGTGTTTCACCTTGCAGTTTATTTAGTTCGATCGATTTTGGCCACCTTCTGTTCGCCACCAGGACACGGATCGGATTATCGGACGGTTCGTCGGTAGAACGGTCGGTCGGTTCGATTACGGCAAATGATGCAATTAGCTCAAAGTGACATTAATCGAAACGAAATGGTAGTTAAAGTACTTGCGGACCGTTTGTACATCGGCAGGAGAGCAATCTTGGAGCCATTGTTGAAATCGAATACACGCACGAAGTTTTACACAGACACACACGCTCAGACATGATTCAACGTTTTAACGCCGACAAGTACAACTCAACTGGATATCTGTGGGGTTTTTAGACATTTCTTTTTGCTGACATTGGTATTGTGTTTTTTTATTTGTATACACAAAGAGTAGCTGGTTCGAGTTGTCGAAGTGTATATTTTAAAAATAAAATAAATTTTACGATCGATAACAACATGAAGCCAAAACCGGCTGCTTCAAGCTGTGCATTTCTCATTTCGTTGGAATATACCGGATCATAAAATCTGTGACAACCGTGCGATTTTATGATGAGAATGAAAACGCTCATTCGTCTGTAAATTCAAAATTTTACCCAAACCGAGTAAACAATTTCAGTTAAGCGATATGAAATTACTGTGAGTCTTCAGTTTAATAGCTGTATTTCTGGCATAAACCGAGTTTGACATTTAACCATGATATTAAACGCTACCTTCACACCAATGTTTCACATTTCAATCAGATGAATTATGGCATTATGTATTATCGGTAATCGCCAATCATATTAAACTATTCAGCATAATAAACAATCTTCAACGGGCGCAAGCTGAGCAAATTGAATCAACTCGTAATACGCCAATTGTTCCTTTCGATAGTAATTATAGGATATAAATTATTTGTGTTGCCAGAGTTCGGTGAATTCTGTGTCCGTTTAATTTATTCTTTTGCGCTGCTAGAGTTGAAAGTTCATTTCACTAATCGTGAAAAGTCACAATCCCCTCCCCTTGTGACACAATTGCACAAAGCGAACAAGGAACCATGCAAAACCTTCAATCCTTTGATTCAGAACGTTTCAGTGTATGTAAAATACATTTATTTGCCATTCATTTTCGATGCATTCCATCGCCGATTATCCCGGATGTGTACAGCAAGCCTTGTTTTATCAAGATGGATTAACCCATCCACGGCAATTTATGTACTTCTCACATACTCCCGCTGCGTGTTCGCTTCCCTATGTGGAATACTATCTCGTCTGTCAGGGCTTCTCGCAGACAAAAGAAACAATCGCTCGAAGCACTAGGCTGCTAAAATATGAAGATGGTCGAAGGAATGGGATGTCGCGTGTACAATCGAATTGCATTGATGCATCTCTTGACGTTACAACAGAGAGGACAGATATTATGCAACTGTTCAATAATGTTTCTTCATCATCTGACAGGAGGTTTTTGCTTTTGCATTTTTCATTGCTTTTTAATATCATTATACATATCGAAACCTCGCTATCAACGTTGCTCGTTGATAATATTTCATATTAAATCACTCTTAATTCGGAATTATTGTCGTTTCGTTGCCAATTATCTACATGTTTCAATCCGCTATTTCACTTTAACTCTAAGCTCCCCTTCGACAAGAAAATTCGAAGAAGTAACACTGTTCGGTGCAACGATCGATGATGCACCGATCCGTGTAGAGATCAGCTTCGGTGTATGTCACCACGCAGTAAATCATCAACCCCATGTCAAATCGCTACGTTCGTTCGGTTATGCATGCACAACGGCCGTTTTGACCGATGGCTATGCATTTAACACCTTGTAAGGCACAAGCCACTGGCGATCTCGGCCAGCGAAAAGGAAGCTAATTAAGGTTTGCAATCGCAATAAACGTCGTCAGCTGTTGCACACTGTGTACCATCATTCTGGTGCGTTTCAGGCGTTCTACTTATAGATATAATTTGAATTCTAAACGACCGGTGCGGACGAGCATCATTATGCGTCGTCTAATGGCATCCGATCGTTAGAGCGTCGCTGTTGCTCACGTTTGTTGACACCTTCGTCATTTCGGTCCAAGCAGGTATCGGTTGCACTGCGCTCCGGGGGATCGACTTAGGAGCCTTTTGTAATAATTATCATTAACCGCCAATTACTCACCATCAAGCAGTGCAAGCGTGTTTAGGCTATGATTTATGAAACTGGCTTGCAACGGCTACCTGGGTCGCTCCAAGGTTGACATTGTTTGATCTGCAAAGGAATCTTGCTTTCGGAATGTTAAGTAGCATAAAGCATCGTTTGCATAGGAAAAGGTTGCCTTTCCACTACGGAACGATGTATGGAAAAGTGTTCGCAATAGTCATGTTAATAAAGTATGCGTATTAAATAAGGCACACATCATATAATATTGTTCGGGTATAGTTCATCAAAGGATTAATCATATAAGAATACTAGTTATATTAAATAACCGAAAGTGGTTTAAAGTGAAGATGGTGCACGAATTTCCTCTACCAGTAAGAAGGACAGCACTGGCCGTGACAATAATAACACCCTTTCAAGCTAACTTAGACCGGATGGAATAAATGATCGGAAGCGACTACGTTGAGGTTCAGCAATTTTATGCTGTGCCGTAAGGTAGTGAAGAAGCCGTTGCTGCCGCTTCTTCTGTAGCTGATACTAAGTGTGATGATATAATTGGGCAGATATCTTGATCCGTTTGCTTCCAGCACACTGTAATCGATCCGTGTGAGGAACGATCAATCTTACTGACATTCACCGACTTACGGCTGAGCTATAATGCAGATCTGATAAATTGTGTTCATCAGATTGGTAGCTAATTGGGAACGGTACTGGAAATGGTTGGCCGAACCTTCAAATGTTTTGTCCCGTTGTTGTTGTTGTCTAACGGGAGGAAAGGAATCCTTCAGCCGGAAATCAAACCATCCAATTGTAGAGCCTCTATCAAAAATCTTTGCGATTATGATCTACTCGATTAGTTGTGAAATGAAACTGAAAGAGATCTTTGCAATTTCCTGGTTGCAGCTAATCATTCCGATCAACTCATTTGTTCCCATCGGGCTTTGTGGCTGCAAACCGAATCGTTTTTTTTTTTTTTGCTCTTACACCGCATACTGCAACTCATTTGTCTTCATTTGCCTACCAACATTTCCCACGCTGTACAGTGCTCCATAGCCTTGATCGAACATTTTTGTGGGTGCTCGGTTGAGCCATAAATACTTCACCTGCAGACCACTAAAACCTCATACGTCAGTGGTTAACGCTCATCCGGATCGGTGAAACTCAAGGTTTTGGGACTACAAGACGAAAGCAAGAGGTGTCTAACTATCGGCTGATGGTTCATATCTGATCATTGACTGATCACGACAAGGACACGACCAATGGCTAGCTTACTACACATATGTGATTAATACAACTATTAATCTACATTACCGATGCTTTTTTTGTTAGCTTTTATGTATTGAAAATTACAACGCATTAGTGTGAAGTTGACCAACATGTTGTATTAAAAAGGAAGGTTACACGTAAAGATTTTGTTGTGTTCAAAACACCATACACGTATTGCGTAGTGGTAGATGGGAACAGATAATCACATTCCTAAGATATGAGTTTAATTTACATGATGTACAGTGATCATTCATATCCTTTGAATAGACTAAAATTTAAAGGGCTTAGGAATTGCCTGAATTGATTAGGGATACTGCTTGAAGTTTGATCTCGTTTTCAAAATAAAAGTTAGATTCCATTTATCGTTGATGAGTGCACGTTCTTGCTAATGATTCACTCAAATGTTTCTACAGTTCTTTCCAAAAATATTGAGCATCCCGATGCTTTATTACAAAAACTACATTACTCCAAAGCTGTGGGAAAATGGGTATGTAGATGAGCTTAGCCCGCCCCGTAATGTGAATGGTAGCGACGTCGGTTTCTGCAGATCCTATCCAGACCGTTCGCCCCTAAAGACAATCCTGTTCCGGGTAAATTCACAGAAGCCAGAAAATGCAGGTCAAAAACTCGATGTTGTAGTGTAAGTCTAAAGATATTCAATTTAATTTACTATAGTACTGGTACTACAGTAATGAAATTTGTTATATTTCGTTTTTGGTCGATATCTCTCTGTATGCATAATTGGTGATCTAATTTATTTTTATTTTTTGTAGAGTAATAACTTCTTACAATATTACAACATTTACAAATCTACTGCCGCAGTGTACTTTTGAAATGCACTGTGTAACCGTTGTTGTTTTATAGTTTAACAACAACGCTCGAACTGGTCGCCAGTAGATCATCCAATGGTCATTTTTCTTCATCCAAACCATCGTGAGAAAACGGCAGTTCAGGGTCATAGCTTCAAACATTGTGACTAATCCATGTTGCTGTAGAATTTAGCCTAAATCTATCGATGCTTTATGCGATCAATATCAGCAGCTCCTCTTTGAGTTGAAATTAGTTTGAGTGTTCGTCTGTTCTACTCCTCGCCTTTGTTATTAGGGGCTTTCCATCGATGCCCTTTTGTCCGATGGTGCATAGAAAATCGCAAAATGCGGACAAGACGCGAAGGTTACCACGGTGGATTGAAGACACTTTGAACGACCGTTTGCAGTATGCTGCAATTGTTTATTCAAATTAGCTGCACATCGAATCGGGTCGCATAGAAAAAACGAACTGCCAACAGCACGTCACGAAGTATAGAAGCAGTTCAGAACGTATTGATGAATTGCCATCATCTACGGAGCTTCTTCATTTCTAACTGCTATTTTATTTTCATACTTATTGCTTAGCTTATAAAATGTATGTTTCCATATAACATTTTCCTCTTTAACGGTCACCATAATGATTTTTTTTAAATATTTGTGATAAAATCACCTTTACATAAACAAGTTACATACCTGGTAATAAGTGGCAATGTTTTATTCATTTTTTCACAACTATTAAATGCAAGGTAAGAACCCAGCTCGTTGTTAGGAAGATTTATATTAGTTCAACGAAATGTTTGAAAGCACCTTTTACGGTTCGTTGAACGGCTTTGGTTTTGTTCAAAGGTTCTATTTGATGTGTTTTTTTCTGATGTTTCAATTTTTAGGTTTCGTTCAATATGTTTATTTGTTTCATAATTTATTTTATATTAATTTAGGGCTTAAAATTACTTCCATTAAGAATATCGAATGGACTATGTATTTATATAAAATCAATGAAATGTTGAAGTACATGTGAATATTGTCCAAACTAAAAAAATATATTGACAGTTCCAAAAAACATAAATCATTTCGAACTAATCCGGTTTTATTTGTCATGTAAATAATTATTGTAACTTCTAGACATTAAAGTAAATTAAAAATTCACATTTAATTGGCAGCACTCTTTACGTGTAGCACATTTTCCCACTTGTTCCTTTATTGTAAATCGCTATGGACTTTTATGTGTGCTTATTAAATTTCCTGACAGGTTCACTGCTCCGCCCAATAAATGAATACTTAATTATACGACCCAAAGATTAGCTCTGCTCATTATGCTATCCTGTTTTGCGGGAACAGCTCATGCCTACATCCAATTAAGTTGGGCAAAAAAGTGCTCACTCACTCAGAAGTTTCAGACATTCGCTTTGGTTTTTTTTGCTAAAAAAAGAAAAAACTCAAATGATTGAATTATTTGGACATGCGAGGAGAAGCTAACCAAAAGATGGAACCAGAAAAAGCCGGTGTACGAATAACAAACACGATTACAATGCCGACTTAAAATTTCGCCCATCCATGCGATTTGATTCGTTCATTAATAGAGCAAAGAACCTAGAGAGCATTCTCATCCAATTCGATAGGGCGACCTTGAAAACGTTTACTAGAGGTGTACATTCCATCCATTCCGCTTCAACACAGGGATACTGGAACGCACGTTTGAGAACCGTGACCTGTCAGACAGGATCGTCCATCTTTGGCTACTCACATCCGGCTGGGGGATCCGAGCCGGATCCGCACGAATGTGTATCGACATCTCGCACGTCGAGCGCACTTAACGTTCATTCCTTTTGTGTGGAAGCGTGTAGCACGTGTAAAGTTTGCGCTGTTCGTTGGATAAAAATAATTGAAAACAAAACAAAAAAAAACTCACACACAAACACCACTGACGGTTAGAGAACTGAGAGCATTAGTGAAACACTCCAACATATTGGTTGATGCGCCAAGATGTACACGATAAACGTGCACTTGCCTGTTAAGGAATTGCATAACCCGGTGCACCGGATGGTGGCAAAACGACGCGAGAATGCGATGCCATTCCTTGTGCGCGTTGTTGAATTGTGCCGATGACGTAACGCTCAGGGAATTGGTAATGTCTCTGTGCACGGCTTTGCGGAATATCGAATACGCGAATACGAAGCCAAATCGAAGATATTGAACATTCCGTTCATTGTTTTTGCCCATTTTGGATGAAGCAACACAGGTTAAGGTGTAATTAGCGAAATATCTACAACGTTTCGTTTCGAACGATTGTGCAACGAATCGTGAATATATATTTTTTTTTAAATTTTATCCTGAGGATAGAAAATGCACCGCGATTTACGACCTGGTGAGATAAGAAAAGAACAACTGAATTAATTTACAAATTTAAGTTATATTCTAAATTTCTAACAGAAGTTTTTAAGAGTAATGATATGATAATGCATCACAAATTACACAATCAGAAAATGCCCTAATTAAATTTGGTTGCATACCAATGAAAATGCCAATACACTAATCAAATTCATTCCTCAAATTGACGAAATTCTTGCAGGATTCCTTGGAATAGTTTACCAAATATACTTGAAAAATACAATTAGTTCATGGCTTAAACCAGGGATATTTTAAAGATAATCTTGGAAAAATATAAAAATACTTCGACTTAGAGGTTCAACAAGCAAGCTTGCGATACAATGTCTATGGAATGGCTATTTGCAGTAGATGAAGTAATACAGTCGGTCAAAGGTTTGAAGTGACACAAAAGCCACCGCCAACACAGCCCGTGACCAATCGATTTGACCCATCAATCTAAAAGCTAGCAGGGGGCAGTTAAAAAGACACTTTCAGTCTCGACAGCAGCTGCTAGTTAATGCAAAAAAGCCATAAAGCGTTTTCATTTCCTTTTGAGCTTCGGGGTGTTGGACGACTCTAGAGTATCTGTCACACTTCATCCGTAGTTCGTTAGTAACTCTCAACAATTGCGTGTAGGGTGTGTGAAGTTTAAGAGTTAAAAGTCTTCCTCTTATTACATTTTATTTTAATGGGATTTGTCACGAAATGTTAAATGGATCTGTTTGCATGTTTAAGGGATAGAAAATATAAAATATTACGTATAATTAAAATTATTACAGTTTTTTTTAAAGGAAGATATATCCCATACAAGAAAGAGATAATAACATACCTTAGGGCAAAACCAAATCACCACCGTAGTTCCACAAATCTTCAGGATTCTTCTACTGACGGGATCGCTAATAATTACCGTTCTCGCAGCATCCATTTGTGCCACATGCTGCACAGTTTGGCCTTCAGGTGGTTTTTAATTAACTTCGCAATGCATCACCATGTCCGGAGCCAAGCGTACTGGGAGCTTCGTTGGAATTTGTCCACAGTTATGACAACCATCTCGATTAAAGGTATTTTAACGAACGCCGATCGAAGGTGGACGGAACCGGATCTGTTCACCTAATGGTAGCACATTTTGTCTGTGTCCCACTCTCCCTTTCGTTTCTGCCCGCATAAGCCTGTATATGGAACTGCTATTTTTGCCTTACTTTTTGTTTCTTGCTGGACACTACTTCTGCGTCTAATTGATAGAAACGTAAAGCTCTGCGTTGCAAACTGGCGGCGCATAAGATCTTTCTATTGCATCTTTGCACACTGCAAAAGTGACCCGTTCAATGCGTCGCCATGCGTGTGTCAAGCAATCCGAACGGTAGCAGTGACTTGCCGTACTGTATTGGCGAGCTGTTGTGAATGTGCCTTACCTCCACGTAGATACATATCGATGCAATGACTTGCTGACCTATACCCTTCGGTGGCACTTTATAAGCCGAGTTTCTTCGCTATAAAGCATCGCCTTCCCAGGGCCGAGCAAGGGTCCCTACTGTAAGTGAGTGTTGGCATAAAAAGCATTCACTACACTCCTTTTTTACGAGACCGATTTAATGGTCGCACAATAATAAATGCACTGCAACATGTTGCTGTTGGTTTTTTTTTGACCGTAAGCCATCCTAATAATTGAGACATAATCGTTGATCTTCAGACGCTTCAGGGAAGGGGGCTGACTTAAGAATGAATTGGATTTATTTTATCGATCGTTTCATAATGATTAATAGTTGAATCTTTACGATCTCTTTCGAATGGCAAATTAACAAGATATAATTTATTTGATATTGTTCATTGATGTTTATTTTAATGGCACAAAAAGTTATTTTGCTGCATGTTTTATCAAAGAAGTTAGTGGACAGGTATTCATTATTTAATTGGTATCCTGAGAGTATTCTTCGTCTTCTATGACACTACAACCAACTATTTCTTCTCCAACCAACTATTTACATGCAACTTGTATTGATCTGAATAGGATAGTTAGTCCTGCACACAGGGGAGCAGTCCTGTGGAGTTGAACCGGTTCCGCTGCCATCAATCAATAACTTTTTTGTAAAATGGTGG
>KB663688.1:2197922-2278857 GCA_000349025.1 Anopheles minimus
GAACAAAAGTCTTGAAGAATGAAAAAAAGAAATTAAATTCTATCTCTAGGTAAGATTTGGATGAAAACCGCTAATTACAATAAATTCTGTTAAACCATCAAACCATTTGCCGATCAAATCATTCAACTCTCCTCCTAACAAACCCGTTCGGAACGATGACCATTTACGTCATGTTGTTGGCCATTTCCAAATACAAAGAACCGGACTTAGCGGATGTATGTGCAGATGTAGGGGATGTAGATGTAAGGAAAAACAGTCGAAACAAATCGATTCAAGCACGTGTTGATCGCTAACACCTCCCATAGCTCATAAGTGAAAAGTTATTTTCATCAATTCTGCATTCTGGATCCTCTTATAACCAAACATAGTCGTATAGTACATGGATCTGCTTTTTCATTAGACTTTACAATGTATCACATTCCAACGTGACGGCTGGATGTGCGCCTAATGATGTTGGATTGAGCCTAATCATTGCAAGCCTTACCGGTTGGCATGGCAGCACGCGACTACTAAGCGCGTTTGGAAAGACGGAAACAAGCAAGATGTATTGTGCGAAACCGTTGAGAACGTTCGCAATAGATTCGTGATTGACGGCAATTCAAATTTTATGATACGCGAGATACTTCAGCAGGTTTAGAACTGTACTGTGAAGTTTTTGTTGTTTGTTTCCTCAATTTATTCTTCGAGTGCCCTCTTGACCACCGTGGGATTGAACACAAGAATTATTGTTCATGTTTTTCGCCGTCTTAATCTTTGATTGATTTCCCTTCCTAATGGCGTTTGTATAAAAAAGACTTGTGCTGTTCAAATTTAGCGCCTTAAAATACTTGTTCCGAAAAGAAGAATAAATAGTTTTATACGCAACACCGCTAATTCATATGGGTGGTCTGAATGTCAGCAGATAGCCTTTTATTCGCAGAATTTAAGTATCTAACTTCTGGAATCTAAAACCTTTTAATACTGAACAGACTATTTTCTTCGGGAATTTTCCTGTTTCATTAATTTCGCTGTCAAAAATCACCTCATTCAGTACCCATTTTGGCTATCTTCATTATGCCTTTTACGATCGTGTTACACCCGTCGAACGACCAACACGTCGTCCAATCTGTAGCACTTGATCAATCATTCTTTGATGAATGATCACCACACCACACAGCTCTGTCTCCCTACCAGCCGCTATCGGTCGATCAATTTGGACCGTTTTTCATGTTTTCTCCGCGGGGTAGAGAAACAATTTGCGCTATCGCAAATTATCCCCACCGGCGGACGGAGAAAACAATCAGCAGATATAGCATAAACTGGTTAAACATGTTCTTCGTGGTTCCGAATTTTACTGCCACATCTTACGCACTAAAACGTTCCAACAGATTTATTCCAATTGGTTAGTGGGAGTTACAACGTGAACCTATGGCTATAAAAACACTCCCACGCTAAGTGAAGCACTCGTCCAGCATTCATACTGTTGTTAACTCTAGAAATGATGCTGCCTGGCGTAGATGTTCGTGGAAATTTTAAACACCTCTACAACATGTGTGACATAGTACAAAATGAAGAATGTTATTCAAATTAAATGGTGTGTAGCAAATTTGCTCGAGTGATGCATTGAGTGTTTTGTGAACAATAAAAAATACAATTATGCAGAACTATTAAGTGGTTCAGGTCGATATATTGCCCCACGGGTTTCCATAAAACTCGTCTGGTTCGTGACGACGGGTCTGAATTCGTGCAATTATCGCGCATTAAGTGAAAGGCAAATCTTGAACCAGAACCTGATTCCATGTTCCGTTTGACCCTTGGAAGCACGCTGTGTGGATGTTCACAAATCTGTGCCTAGTTGGTTTATGGTGCTGCTACCAGGATCGTGCGGCTACGCATGCAAGAACGACCCGACCATTCCAGTGTCGAGTAATCGTACGTATAGATATGGTTGAATTGGTTGGCCCGTGGAATCCAGTGCTACAGCTTGTCCCCGATTCTACACGCCCAATCACTTGACAGGCTTCCAAGCTGTACCCTAGATTTGCATGCGTGCACTGAAGTCTGCAAGGTTCGTCCACACGCAGAATTATTGATCTGAACCGTACAGGACTAGACGTTCGGCAGGACCCGTGCCGTTAGTGTGCGAACAACTGTTTAATGGATATAAATCAACTGACACGATCCGGTGTGCATACCAGGCGTGAATCGAATGGAAATTCACCAAATACTTGGTACCAATTTAATAGACTATTCCTCCAATACTCGTTGGAACGTGAACGAGATCCATTTTGGAGTTGCATTCGAAAATCGAAAGTCATTATAGGAGAGCCTTGTTTGGAACGAATGTTCTGACAATCTGCAGTTGGTCATGTGAGCAGTAATGTGGAGCATTTTGTTCCCTCCTTCTCATTATTTGCTCTCCACCACGTTCATTGAGTGCTTGGGGCTATACTATTCACTGGTATGTATCACTAACGATGGGAGGACTTGCTCGCGGTAATGCCAATTTTAAGGTGTGATTTTGGATAAAAGCCTTCGAACTTCACTCCTCATATAATGCCGCCGTGACAAAGCGAATGGGAGGAGATCAATTCAACGAATGGATTTGTGCGAAATTGATTCTTTATTGTTCACTCCCCAAATAGGACACTCAAAATAGCTATGATTAAGTCAATATATTTACCTAATGTAGCGTTGTCTTTTTTATTTATTTTGTACATAACCTTACGGTAATAAGTTTCATCCATTATTTGAATGTTATTCTTTGAATGAATATTATTTCTGTCCTTATGTACAATTTTTTGCTAATTCAAGATATGATATTTTACGATATTAGACAGGTCGTTATTACGAAATCTATGAAAAAAGGTGTAATATATTATCCATGTAAAAAAATCATATAACAACGAATCGAAATTCGACAACTTCAGGTGGCCATTACTGAATATTGTTTTTTTTTTTAGATTTCCCCCCGTCGATTTAAGCATCCGTTTCATTGCTCGTGTGAAGAATAAACATCTCAAGTCAACGAATTTGTTAATTCTCACGCCTTTACAAAGCCATCAGCGCGCTTTATCCCGGATGCAATATTACCTGCACGCTCCTCGATGGGATATATCTTAAGAACCGGTAGCACCTAAGAAGGTATCTACACAACAGTCATAATTAAGCCAATCCAAATTGATCCGCCACACAGAGTCGTCAAGCACAGTGCCAAAGTGCTTCAGCCAGAATATTCGCAAAACATTCAAGCGTGTCTTCAAATGGTTCGACATTGTTCTTTTCGTTTTTTGGATCAACTTTTTTTCATAGTTTTACGATTTCGCGAGGCTTAAGATTGTCTCGAGAAATCTGACGTGTTCCATCTGACTAGGCATAATTTATCCCACCTCAAACGGAAAGAATAATTCGTGTGTCCGAGGAGCGAACGTGCTCGGTGATGGAAATAAACATAAAAGAGCTTTTGCAAATCAAGCGCACCGACCCAAAACCGACCCGAGTCCCGAGGGCTCAACACAGATGAGATAATGCCGGCAATGGGCACATCAGTACGAGGTTATTAAAATCTGACCACTAAGGTCACCTCTAACTATGAAACCAACCATCTATGCAGGCTTAAATTCCAGTAATCTGACCATGCAACCTTCTCGGGCGATGAGCGATTAAAGCAGGGTTTATTCGCTCACTGTTGCGAAAACATATAAACGTTAGCTTGGAAGATTTACGTCCAGGTAAAACGAAACATTAATCAACCGATATCGGTGACATGGAACAGTAAATTGTTCCTTTTGCGGAGACATTGCCAAAAATTCAATCCATTCCCTGCACACCTCGTACATACTTCGGCAGACGATAAGAGTCGAAGCCCCGTACAGGGAAGGATTAGGTTCGGCAGTTACGAGTGCCGAACAATTTAGTGTTTACTGCTGCAGTGATGAAGATTAACTGTTTATATGACTCAAGTAAAAAGGGCATTTCTCATTTTGAGCCAACGTGAGTGTCCTGTATGTTACCTCATTCCCAAAACGAACACCTTCCTTCCACTTGCCTTGACCCGTTCTCACGATCAGATCTTGTTCGTCGGGTTTAAGGTAACCTAAGTCTTACGTAGCAGCTATTTGCATGTCTGACCGGCTAAATCTCGATCGAAAAATCTAAAAAGACCTATTCTGCATAAAAATGTCTCAATTTCATGTTGGTTCTTCTTTTTTTTCTCGTTTCCAGAATCCAGTTTGATGGGCCACGTCGAAAAGCAGCGCTACGACGGATGGTACAACAATTTGGCCCATCCGGACTGGGGAGCTGTTGGTAAGTAGCACGCGCACCGTCCTTTACTTATAATTTTATGATTTATCACACATGACTAACTGACAACCCGCACGTAGCACAATCACAGCGGGGGTTTCCTTAAAATTGCCTTTAAAATATAACCAAAAAAAATCATTTATACACTCTGAACTTTACCCACGTGAAGTTGTCCTCCGATGCAGTACAAACACTCCGATGACAGTTTGACTTGTGCGCTGTGCTGCAACGAGTTCCATGCTTAACTGGGTGTTTTCATGTGCCTTTTGAAAACCGTAAATGCAGATATATTGCGATGTGTCAAAGGGAATTGTACAAATTTTCGTAGCGATCGCTCAATTTTCGTACACTCCCGCACGGCGGGACGTCTGCATTGAGTTGTAAGAACTCCCGCGTAGTTGCGAAACGGGGCTTGGTCTGACATAATCCGAGTACTATGTTTATTTTATTATATTTTAAGCCTTGTTTACTCGTATTCCCGCTTCTCCACTATTGACTGGAATTTTACGCCGATCGGTTGATTCGGTGTGGATGTGGATGTAAATTTTAATTATTTATGATTATCGGCCATCAATGTTGGGCGAGGGAACACTGATCATGACAATTGATTGCATCGCGCCACGATGCGGGCACTTAAATTGTTCTCAATTTTCCCATCGTTTCGTCTGACTAATTAGTGAACGTGACCGTGTAGTATTTTTGCACCGTTCGCAATTAATAAAAGGCATGTGAATATATACTAGTCTTACGATAAACCACAAAATCTGATGAATAGTGCTAAATTGCTTGCAAACACATGCTTAAATTGGAGGCATTCCGGTGGTGTAGTAGGTAGCTGTGTCGGTTTCACACAGGACTGGATCAATATCAAATCCTTCCTATACCGTACAGCGCCGTGGACACGCTGTTTATTTGTAGTGTGGGATTTTTTTTCGTATTGTATGACGGCCTGGCCGTATTAGACTTACTTTACCACGTAGCAGGATAGCCAACCCATGCTACGGGGGAGCGGCCCAGATGGAATTTTGGTCCCGGTTTGGCGTGTGACAGACTAGCGCCGATTCCACAACACCACCGGGCCTAGTGTGGGACTTTTGACGGGACAAAAATTTTCGTCTTTCCTCTTCCCAGCCTCGCAACACGATGTATGCGGGCTACGAGCCTAGGACGAGAACACAATGGGATTTGGTGAGCTGTCAAAAATCCCAGGCCACAAATAAGCAGCGTGTCTTCCCGGCTTAAGAACGCTATAAGTAGTAGCAACAAATCTAATGTTAGGCTGAAACATTCTAAACGTCTATACATCTAAAAAGCGTTAGGCTACGACAAAAAAGTTCAGAAACGCAGTTTTCATAATCGATACAAATTTCACGTTGTGTATTGACGGTAGATACTTTTTGAATGAGATCAATGAACATAGTTAGCAAATTTTTTGATAAATGTCTTACCTAATAGGTGTTACCAACCATATGATGTCTTACTAGTTTTATTGAGATCACGTAGTTGGATGGTCAGTCCGCATTACGAAGGAACGGTCTAGATGTCATGTCCGTAGATGTAAAATTTGTTTCTTGATTTTGAATTTAATATTACAATTTATTTGGAACAAACTTTTAAGTGGGGAATGTCAATGATCCTTTATTTTTAAAACTATTGTTTTATTAAAGCACACAATTTAGTGTCATTTGATTAAAAATTATTAACACCATCTAAAAGCAGAAAAAACAATTCTAATCATTTGATACCTTTTATGATCATACCACACATAATCGATTAACACATTCGCACCACAAAACTATACCCGTACACTACTAATGAAACACTAGTGGCACGTGAGCAAAACCCACCGGCAAAGTCACGCGACCTGCATGTGCATGATGGCCTGCAGTATAGTGCAACATGTAGCAAAAATGTAACCTGTAGCCGCAAATTGAAACACCACCGGCACAACACCAGTCTGTTAGCAAAGGAGTGACTCCAAACCATGCATCATTCGATGCCGTGCTAGTCACCGTCGCTTTGACGTGCAGGTTCGATCAGTTCAAACGCCCATTATGCCTGGTAGTGTACGAGGATCGAAACGGCCCAGCTGTCTGAGTGCATTTATCTGGGGGGGTTTAAAATTCAGCGTGACTTAATTGGATTAAGCATACCGCCGGTGCAGTGTAGTAGGCTGTTAACTTTGTCTCTATGTTCAAACCCTTCCCCTGGCGTTTATTGCTCGTACCCTTGGTGCATTCTTGCATTCGTCTTTCGACTGCCACGGACCCCCGGACAGCTTTCAACCCCCTGCGCTGCAGGATAGATGAATGGGTGGCTGTACGGATGGATGGATGGATGGTTTGCCTTGATATGGTGCAGCCTCCTTAGTGCTCTGCGATGACTAGCAATGGGTCGGTCCATGCTTCTGGAGCTACTGACGCAGCAGGAGGTACCGGCACTAACAACGTCCTACGGAACTCGTTTTGTTTTGTGTTCGGCCACAGCAGCCGCTACTAAATGATATGAATAATACCTCACAACGCGTACATGTTCAACCACTGTTGACACGCAGTCCTAGTTTTGATGAATGATTCAAAACATTGCCGAGGCACCTGTCGTAGGAAAACACATTACCGAAGGAATTTAAGAGGGATTCAATTTGAAAATGATATTTGAATATAATTGTGAGTATTTTTAGTAGAACTTAGTAGTATTTGAACGCATATTTTAAAATATGAAGCATAGCATAGAGATTCAAAACATGTAATAATCATCCATACATGTATAACTTTAATTCTCGAAAGTTATACAACTGTTTGGCAATCTCTCTACCACGTTTTATTCTTCCCAAAAAACACAGGGTTCATATAATTTTATTATGCACTGTATTAATAATTGCTAGACAGTTTGGCGCCGATTATAATTTCTTACTTGACTTACAATGACAGAATCGTTAGGAGCGAATGTAAACTGACAATAAACTTAATTAACCACTGATATTTTGTTCTCGTAATGGCTTATTCGACTATTTTATTTTAAATAAATAGATAACATTGATAAATTCAGTTTTAGTAACTTTCTTTATTAAGCAATGCGGTCGAACTTCATGAATAAAAAAAAGCTTTCTCTATAAACAATTTTGAGCCATAGATTTTGTGTCAAATTTTTTGTCAGATTAAATTTTAAAAGAATTGAATGAAATGTCAAAATATGCTCAAAATACATTAATTAGCCACGACTGAGAAATTTTTTTTCTGATTCCCAAATAAAAACTTGTTTTTTTTTTAAATTAAAAATCTATGTAATTTATGAAATCACGCATTATTCAGGAATTAGTGTAAAAAAATTAGTCAGGAAATAATTTAACTATAATTTTTTTTGAGCAATTAAGATAGAACCTTTTCAACAACCTTCACTATCTTCACGTTGACCTTACTATAGCTGATCCATAAGATTTAAGCTTTTAAGCGAACGAATTCCTCTCCAAGTGTAGTTCGATTGCCCAGCAACTCTTCTCCTCAGGATAGACGTTCAAATTCTGCATCAGGCTTATTGCATTATGAAACAATTCACCCGGTCGCAGTCATTTATAAAAGTCTGAAAGAAATAATTGATGGTCTGTTCGCGGCCGACCTCGAAATCAAATTTAAGCTCATGTTGGATGTGTAACCGATATGACTGGCGGGGTGTAGATGTATTGTTTTGTATGTTTTTGAGTAGACAGCTTTCTCAATTCCTTTCGTAGGTACTTTGTGCTAAAATGCTTATTTCCATCCAGTGATCAATTTACCATTTCGCGTGTTTATATCGATTCCTTCTCACTGACAATCGAAAACATATTTTTATCTCTTTTTGTGCTGCTTGCTTCCAAATAAAGAATACAGTGTTCCCTAAAAAGGAGTCAATGCATTAACTGCGGTATCTTGTGTAAATGAAATAGTTGACAGTTTTATTTCTATTGTATTCCGCAGCTTTTCTGACGGAGTTAAATGATTCAATCGAGGTTTATTGCGATATGTATAAAAGTATATATGCATTTTTTTTTCTTTCTTTCATTAAATTTAACTTACCCTTTTAGCTTGAAAGATTACGAATTAGTTAAGCCAAACATAAAAAACTCTTTTCTCCGTAATATGTTATGTTATAAAAAAACGGAGCATATCACATTTATATAATGAGGCTTTTGAAATATTTTTTTTATCTCAACGAATAAGTTGTCGTAAAGCTTCATCCTGCAGAGTGGACGATGAACATGCATTATGCATGTTTGCTAGTAATTCGACTTCGCAGGTGCCAATTTACTCGCTCAAAGTTTAATTATTTTTATCACCTTGCTGACACATTCGACGCTAATCTACGGCATTGATCTAGATTCCTGCGTGCCTGATAAGGCCAACAGTGCTAAATATGTAACAGAGGCAAGCGTGTAGAAATTATACGAGAATTTATATCGTGTTTGGAAAAAAATACGCAAGCTTAATACCCATGTTTTGCGTTACTCATTTCCTTTTTCTGCGTGCAACTAGAACCGTGTGTATTATGGCATCATAATTAAGTGCCACCATAAATTTTGTTTGTATTTTAACAAATCTTGGCAAAGCCAGAGCTGGAAGTAATTCATGCATAATAATGTCCATTCTATTGGACCACTCGTGGTACACTGTTATATTATACCGTTCCAGGTTATGACACGATCTATCAGCATAGCTTTGCATATGTTCCAGTAGATTTACACCGGCAATCATCGGTGCATAGTTTATCGCTCTGTGCACGTCGACGGTGGTCCCTGTTTCCCTCACCACATTTGTGAGTTACATTTTGTAGAAATATTAAAATTATGGTCTAAACGGACAGAAACGCGTGTCATACCAGCCATAAAGCAAAACCCACCTCGTAAGCTTGAAAAATCCAGGAGCGTGAGTGCATTTGCACTTTACACTAATAGCACGCTGTTGCTTAACCGAACCAAAGTACCGTCCCCATCATCAGCGCCGGGACCGTTAATGGACAATTTAGGAATAATTATTATTTATGAGCTTGCCATTGACATTGAACTGCTTCCGTTTTGTGCTTTTTGCTGTCTCGCCATTCTGTGTCTTCACGCTCACTTAGCGAATGTCAGCCACTTGCTTGCTTCCATAATTTCAACAGCAACAACTAGAAGCAACAACAAAATCATCATCCATTCAGAAAGATTTATCCCTTAAAATATGCAAATAAGCGCAAGGTACAAGCAATTAAGCTGCGCGTTGCCGGGAAAGGTGATACAAATTGGTGTTGCAGCATTGTTTTGTGTTTTGCCAATGGTTTTAAAGGTAACGACTTTGGTGTTATTGTTTTACATTTGTCCAGTAAAATGTGATGGTTAAATTTGATTTTTAAGTGATAAAGCTGCCGTCAAACTCATGGAGACGCCCGGTTGTGAGAAAGTGTTACTAGTACTATCCCAAAAATGATTTTTGTTTGTAAACTTTGTAGAGTAATATTTTCTATAACACCTAGCACATAGAGCTTTACTAAAAATATCATCTTAATTTTTTCGCAGATAATCACCTGACAAGGAAAGCTCCATCGGCCTATTCGGACGGTGTGTACGTACTGGCAGGTGCCAATCGCCCCTCGCCACGCAAACTCAGCAGACTGTTCATGCGTGGCACAGATGGTCTCCCATCGATGGAAAACCGTACCGCTCTGCTGGCCTTCTTCGGTCAGGTGGTAACGAACGAGATAGTCATGGCGTCCGAATCGGGCTGCCCGATCGAGATGCACCGTATCGAGATCGAGAAGTGTGACGAGATGTACGATCGAGAGTGCCGCGGTGATCGATATATCCCATTCCACCGTGCGGCCTACGATCGGAGCACTGGCCAGAGCCCTAATGCACCCCGCGAGCAGATCAATCAGATGACGGCGTGGATCGATGGAAGCTTCATCTACAGTACGTCAGAGGCATGGCTGAATGCGATGCGATCGTTCCAGGACGGTGCACTGCTGACAGACAAGCAGGGTACGATGCCGGTGAAGAATACGATGCGAGTCCCACTATTCAATAATCCCGTACCACATGTGATGCGGATGCTCAGTCCAGAACGACTATACTGTAAGTAATCTGAACCTCTCCACGCTGGTGAGCAAATAAATAATTATAGCTCATTTTATTCCTTGAAAAATCAACAGTGTTGGGTGATCCTAGAACAAACCAAAATCCAGCCTTACTTTCATTTGCCATCCTTTTTCTACGATGGCATAATGTGGTGGCCAAGCGAGTTCGACGACAACATCGGGACTGGAGTGATGAAGAGATTTTCCAACGAGCGCGCCGTGTAGTGATTGCCAGTCTGCAAAATGTTATCGCCTACGAGTACTTGCCAGCGTTCCTGGATAAGGAGATATCACCGTACGATGGTTATAAGGCCGACACTCATCCTGGTGTGAGCCATATGTTCCAAGCAGCTGCCTTCCGATTTGGACATTCGTTGATTCCACCGGGGCTGTTTCGACGCGATGGTCAATGCAACTTCCGCCGCACTAATATGGACTTTCCGGCTCTTCGCCTTTGTTCTACCTGGTGGAATTCTAACGTAAGCACTGTTTCTAAAAAAGAAAAGCATACAATGTAATAAATTTATATTTAAATTTCAGGATGTGCTAGACAACACACCGGTGGAAGAGTTTATTATGGGCATGGCATCACAAATTGCCGAAAAGGAAGATCCTCTGTTGTGCTCCGACGTTCGAGATAAACTTTTCGGTCCAATGGAGTTTACGCGGCGTGATCTTGGTGCTTTGAATATTATGCGCGGTCGTGACAATGGGCTTCCAGATTATAATACGGCACGTGCTGCCTACCGGCTGCCGAAGAAGAAGAACTGGCGTGACATCAACCCACAAGTGTTTGAACGGCAGCCAGAATTATTGGAGTAAGTGTGCCACTGATGTCCATTTTCACGCTGTAGAGGTAACTTTATAACTCTGTATCATTTGTTTAATCCGACAGGCTGTTAATCAATACGTACGATAACCAGCTGGACAATGTGGACGTTTATGTTGGTGGAATGCTGGAGTCCGATGGAAGGCCTGGCGAATTGTTCTCAGCTGTTATAATCGATCAGTTTACCAGAATTCGTGATGCGGATCGGTTTTGGTTCGAGAATGAAGATAACGGGTAAGTAACGTGTGTAGCGTTATAATATGTTAATGTCTTCAACATCTTTAATATGTCATTTGCATCAAATCTTGTTTTCAGCATATTCACCAAGGAAGAAATTGCCGAAATCCGCAAGTTCACTCTTTGGGACATCATCGTGAACAGCACGGATATTGAAGGAGATGAAATTCAGCGTGATGTTTTCCATTGGAAACAAGGAGATCCCTGTCCGCAACCGGAGCAACTGAACGCCACCCTCTTGGAGCCGTGCAACTACCTCGAAGGATACGATTATTTCTCCGGCTCAGAGCTAGCGTACATTTACTCGTGTGTCTTTTTGGGTTTTGTACCCATTCTGTGTGCCGGTGCCGGATACTGTGTGATCAAGCTACAAAACAGTCGTCGTCGTAAGCTGAAAATAAAACAGGAAGCCATGAAGAACACTGCCAACAGTAAGGTGTCCGTGGAGAAAATGGTAGCTCGCGAGTGGTTGCATGCGAACCACAAACGACTGGTCACGGTTAAGTTTGGACCGGAAGCGGCAATCTACACAGTCGATCGCAAGGGAGAGAAACTACGTACCTTCAATCTGAAGCACGTTGATGTAGTGACGGTCGAGCAATCGCAAGAAAACTACAAAGCCAAGAAACCATACATTTTGCTCCGTGTGCCAAACGATCACGATCTGGTGCTGGAACTGGAATCAAACTCCGCCCGTCGGAAGTTTGTGAAAAAGCTGGAGGACTTCCTTGTGCTGCACAAGAAGGCTATGAATTTTGTGGAATCGAACCGTGATTTGATGTTGGCCAAGGCAGAAACTCGCGAGCGTCGCCAGAAGCGGCTTGAGCACTTCTTCCGCGAAGCTTACGCACTGACATTTGGTTTGCGGCCAGGAGAGCGACGTCGTCGCTCGGATGCGTCACTGGATGGTGAGGTAATGACAGTGATGCGGACCAGTTTGTCGAAGTCAGAATTTGCAGCAGCGCTTGGGATGAAACCGGATGATATGTTCGTTCGAAAGATGTTCAACATCGTCGATAAGGACAAAGATGGAAGAATATCATTCCAGGTATGGAGTGTGGGAAAATTTCTTATTTAAACCGTTTTTTTCTAATCCGGTTGTGATGCATATATATTTTAGGAATTCTTGGAAACCGTGGTGCTCTTCTCGCGAGGAAAGACTGACGATAAACTAAGGATCATATTCGATATGTGTGACAACGATCGAAACGGAGTGATCGATAAAGGGGAACTGAGCGAAATGATGCGTTCTTTGGTGGAGATTGCTCGGACTACGAGCGTTACTGATGATCAAGTTAACGAACTGATTGACGGCATGTTCCAGGTATGAATCGATGCAGTTCCTTACAAAATACACATTAGCTTATACATTTTCCCATCACCCCAGGATGTTGGTCTCGAGCACAAGAATCATCTAACCTATGAGGATTTCAAGCTTATGATGAAGGAATACAAGGGCGACTTTGTTGCGATTGGGTTGGACTGTAAGGGTGCTAAGCAGAACTTTCTCGATACGTCCACCAATGTGGCTCGCATGACCTCGTTCCATATTGAGCCGATTTCGGATTCACGCCGTCACTGGGTCCAAGAAAAGTGGGATAGCTACACGACCTTCCTGGAGGAGAATCGTCAAAATATCTTCTACCTTTTCCTGTTCTACGTTATTACAATCGTATTGTTTGTGGAGCGATTTATTCGTTAGTATACGATCTTTTGCATTGCTGTATGATTCTATTTGTGTTCACGTACACTTTTCCAATTTTCAGATTATTCATTTATGGCGGAACATACCGATTTACGCCATATCATGGGTGTCGGAATTGCTATAACTCGAGGATCTGCTGCTTCATTGTCATTTTGTTACTCTCTGCTATTGCTCACCATGTCTAGGTATTATTATCATTAAAGAAATAGTTTTTGAAAGATATTTAATTTTTATATTGCATTTTTAACCCACTACAGAAATCTTCTCACAAAGCTCAAGGAGTTCCCAATCCAGCAGTACATCCCGCTTGATTCGCACATTCAATTCCACAAAATTGCTGCCTGCACTGCACTGTTCTTTTCTCTGTTGCACACGGTTGGTCACATCGTGAACTTCTATCACGTTTCCACACAATCGATCGAGAATCTCAAATGCCTCACGAAAGAGGTGCACTTTACGTCCGATTACCGCCCCGATATTACGTACTGGCTGTTCCAGACCATCACTGGCGTTACCGGTGTAATGCTGTTTGTCACAATGTGCATCATATTCGCGTTCGCTCATCCTACCATACGCAAGAAGGCGTACAAGTTCTTCTGGAACGCACATTCCCTATACGTGGTGCTGTACGCATTGTGTCTTGTGCACGGACTTGCACGTTTGACCGGTGCCCCTAGGTTCTGGTTGTTCTTCATTGGACCTGGCATTGTATATACACTGGATAAGATCGTCTCGCTTCGCACGAAGTACATGGCACTGGATGTTATTGAAACCGATCTGTTACCCTCGGACGTAATCAAGATTAGGTTCTATCGTCCACCGAATCTAAAGTATCTCTCCGGCCAGTGGGTACGACTATCGTGCACAGAAATAAAGCCCGAGGAAATGCACAGCTTTACACTGACGTCGGCACCACACGAGAACTTCCTCAGCTGTCACATCAAGGCGCAGGGTCCGTGGACATGGAAGTTGCGCAACTACTTCGACCCGTGCAATTACAACCCGGATGATCAGCCGAAGATACGTATTGAGGGACCGTTCGGTGGTGGCAATCAGGATTGGTACAAGTTTGAGGTCGCCGTTATGGTCGGTGGGGGTATCGGTGTAACGCCATACGCATCGATACTGAACGATCTGGTGTTCGGTACCAGTACCAACCGGTACTCGGGGGTGGCCTGTAAGAAGGTGTACTTCCTGTGGATCTGCCCGTCGCACAAACACTTTGAATGGTTCATCGATGTATTGCGTGATGTGGAGAAAAAGGATGTCACGAACGTGCTGGAGATTCACATATTCATCACACAATTCTTCCATAAATTCGATCTTCGAACGACCATGCTGGTGAGTAGTCGAGGTTATAAAATGTCTAGTACAACTTTGTTAAATTATTGTTTTACATAATTACAGTATATTTGTGAAAACCACTTCCAACGTCTCTCGAAAACGTCCATGTTCACCGGGCTTAAGGCGGTGAATCACTTCGGACGTCCGGATATGTCCAGTTTTCTCAAATTCGTGCAAAAGAAACATTCTTACGTGAGTGCATTTGATCAATGGGCTAATTCAGCATCGGTTTCTATTATTAATTATATCTGTTTGTATTTGTTGCAGGTTTCCAAGATTGGAGTTTTCTCTTGTGGACCTCGGCCACTCACAAAGAGCGTTATGTCGGCGTGCGATGAAGTGAACAAGAGCCGCAAATGGCCATACTTCATACATCATTTCGAAAACTTCGGCTAAACAGTGAACGAAGAACATTCTACCCACGCCTCGTCATCATTCCGTTCTCATTCCAATATCAATAAGCTATCGTTAAACTAATTAACACCTACACACACAGATATTCTCTTAACGATCAAAGAGAAGGTTCATTTGCTCATTGTAATGTCGGAACGCAAAAGCGGTTTGTCAATTCTTTTTATATTATAGTTTTCAGTGTTTGTCTGCGTTTATGATTGCATGTGAAGCTTTTGGTGGGCCGCATCATTACTGCCGATGGTGGCAAAAAATGGCACTTTCAGTATTTACAATATGCTCGTTTGATTACCGCCCCATCAAACGATTTCGTTTTGTTCATTTTAATGTTAGCCGTAGAACGTCCAGAAGTTGATTACGTCTCCAGATCACTGCCTCAAAGGCTTATTTATTCCAAATGGAAGCAAGCATGAAACACTTTACAAAACCACGCGGAACTAATGCAATATCTATCCGGCTTACCGACAGCAAAAGTTTTCGGTCAGCTTAGTTTTGTCCACTACGAGAACCATAAACGTTGAAGTAATAGGTATCCCTACAAGCGTATGCAGCAAACAGATCAATACAAGCAATATTCAAACGGATAACTACCATTTCATGATGCGTGATATTACATATACGAATAATCGCAACTATTTGCTAGCATAAGAAAAAAAAGGGTTAGTTTCAGGTTTTGTTCGCAGGTGCCGTTTGTAAGCAACTGTTTCATAATGTGCAAGTAGTTGCTGTTCTAACGTTCTTGCGCTGGTCTATGTTTATTCTCACCAACTGCCAGAAAATGTACCTTTTGCGTGTTTTGTACAGCTTGTCAAGTAGCCGTTTGGTTTTTATACGTCGTTTTATATTCATCGATATGTATGTTTCTATTGCTCAAGCTCTTTTATGCTGGCCTTTACGAAGTAAAGTCATTGCTGTTCGTGGCGAATAAGTTAGCAAACAATGTAAATACCCATTCAAATCGTTGCTGTATTTATTATACTGTGTACACTACCAATAAATATAAGCATCTCAACAACAGTCTTGGCAGTATTTGATTTATCTGTTTCTCACTGTATACAAAACCGATCGTTTTCGTACTATACTTATTAACTGCAATGGTAAGGAATTTCTTTGTAATTTTGTAAACATAGGGAAATCAGCTGAACGAAATGGATATAATGGAATTAAACGTATTGGTTAAACAAATTCAATATCTTTCATGATGTGCTTTTGCGTATTTGGCATCACTGTGAAAAGCTCATGAAAAAATAAAGCTTTGAAAACTTGCAAAAGCTTCTCACCGTGAGAAGATTGGTCAACCATCAGTGAGAAGTGGTTCGGCTACTCTTCTCGCTACCCATCATTTATCATTTCTCATGACACTGCGCGGAAACAAAGTTTATGGAATACATGTAGCTAATAAAAACTAATCATTATTAAAAATGCACAAAGCTACACAAAATTAAATTATTATTATCACCCAACAGAAAAGGTTAACTTAATGAACCTTCACCCCATTTTCTGTTCATTTGACATTTGCAATTGTCTAACTAAATCCAGCGACATGCTCTGCCCTACGCCCGATGATGCAACATAATTATGTCGCGATGAAGAAACCAACCAACAAAACCATGCACTAAGTGAAGCACGGTGCCCTTAGGCCAAGGAATTTGCTTCGCTACTGACTTGGGGCAACGGCGAGTGAGAGTGAAACACGTGTCTGAACTCATCACGCAAAGGGCTTCAACCGCATCAAAACCCATTTTGTACCCGGTTGGCCACAAGCTTGTACTTTATCGTACTGCCATTAGTTTGCAACCATCATTGGTATTAACGATCGGCCGGTTTCAGCAGTCCGACCTCAGCGGACATCACAATCAACAGGATCTACCATCTATAGGTCCATCTGTTCAATCTGACATTTCATTGATGCTGGAGCTCGTCGTGGTTCGGTACCTTCATCAACAATGATCTTACTGCTGGGATGCTGATTAAGTGCAATACTTGATCTTCTCAAAGCATCACACCTACCGTTCGCATTTGGACACGTAGATGGTTGTTTAATTTACGTTAAAACGAACAGAAAAACAAAAATAAATACATTGAAATAGATAAATTCATGTTTTTTGTATATTTTTTTATGAATTATATTACATCTACCGCAAATGAAAAAGGTTGTCTCTTTGGAATTTTCAAAGACATTCAATCAAGAATTGAATAAAAAATCATTTAATCTATGGGCGATGTATCTAACATTTTATCATCTTTACAATCTTTAAGAGTATTCAAAAATGGTGCTAATTTACATCATCGGCCCACACTCCCGTATTCATCTCGGCCACCAATTCAACACAATGCATTTCGGAAAAAACAACCTTTCGTTTTTCGTTATTTAACATTCCTATGTAATGATAAAAATCTCCACAAAAACATTGTCCATCGTCTGCAATATTCATTATTCAATGTGCATCTTGATTCTAATCACAGTTTTAATTGCTGTATCCGGAGAGCTCGCTACAAACAACAAACTGAAAATCTTATCTTGTTTTTTTTTTTTTTGTTAGAAGACGATCTGTGTGAGAGATTCTGCATTGCGCCATGCAGCAACCACTCGTATTGGGGACAACAGCGAGTTTAGCGGAATTTTATCACACGCAAGCACGTACACATAAGGTAGCTGAATGCTCAGCTTCGTCATAAGCTGCACTTCGTCTTAGCATCACTCAAGAGTCAAGCAGAGGATGAACCGAGCAGCCGGTCGGCTTGCAGTAAATAAATGTAATTAATATTGAACCGAGGTTCCTCCTCCGGCCTCTTCAAACTCAAGCACTGGTCGCGTGAAACATCGCGAGCTTACAGTAAAGTGCCAATAGACTGGGCTCAATGTGAACTTGTCCACCCGGAGGCAAAGGAGCCACATGTCAACTAGCTTCATTACTATCAACCGTTGTGGCGCATCATCTAACCTGTCCGCGGTGGGCACGTTCCACTCGCAACCCTGACCTCACGCGTAACCGATGGTACACGTAAAGTTGTGCCACCGTACGAAGTGATGAGCTTCCATCTCGCTGGTTGACCCGTTAAGAATCGCCGATGCAAAGGTAGCAAAGAACAAAAACCATCGTGAAGCTTTGGCCGTCATTCGGTTTAATACAGTGCAATGTGTTGTAAAATGGGAGTTCGTTACAGATTTTCTAAAAATCCGATGAGATGAACGCACAATATCTATCGTAAAAGTCGTCTTGTGAAGTCGTTTGACTACACGTGAAATGTAAATATTGATCAATGTTGTTGGTTAGTTCATATTGATAGAGATCGAGCGCCATGCCTGCGGTCGTCGACATCGTCATAGCATATTAGATTAACAAACAGATAAATACTTTGCTAAATATTGTCCAGGTTTTTGAACCTAAAAGCGCAGCTTATTGAAATGGTAAGTAGTTAAATAAGGTAAGTAAAAGATATATTTGAGGGTTTTTTCAAAAACAAGTTAATACTGCATCAAGATGATTTTTTTAACATGATTTTATTATATCTCGATAAAAATACTTCAGATTTCATTGGAAAACATAATTTCAATACTAATATATATTGTTCTCTTTTTTCTTATATTTTCTATGATATGCTATTATTTTCTCTCTGATTTCAATTAATGTATATTACATAAGATTTGCTGTAAGCTTTAGTAGAACATTGGCTACCATGAATAAAAAAAAATAATCAATCATCTTTTAGTTTACTTTGAAGTTAGAACAATTCATTATCAATTTATTATAAATTTTTGTTACTTATAAATTATTGCATAAAGACCGAATAACATGGTTTTTTCTTCTGAAGGCCTTACTTTTGTCCTTCGCTAGGTTTTTGCAACATGTAAAGGAATCCTTCTATTGGGCGGCAAAAAATGACAAACAAATCATTCCATGTACGATCTATACAAATCCCATCAATGCTCACGGACGCTTCAATGCACTAACGAACCACCTGTGCTTGACAGATGGACGGGCATTAGGACATCTATGAGCTGTCTCCCGGGAATCAATCAGATCGATGCGATCCCCTGACTGCAACTGATGGCAGTAGCTGTACCGTTGCCGTTGATTAAACGTATCCATTGCGCAACCAACACATCCCAAAACGTACATCCGTACGGTGATCGGTACTGATCACCATCGCGTGCTCATCAGACATGCGTTGATTTGCTTGTGCTGCCACATCTACCCTCGTATGGAATGTGTTTCTTCGTTTTTTTTTTCTTCGGGCCACCGCTAAATTTGTGATGTGTCAAGTGGTCCGAAATCGAAACGTGCTGTCAGCAGGGCCTTTTGTTACAGCCATCCACCATGCCATCGAAGCGCTCGGTCTTGATGAACCTGATTCGATCGCCTCCTCCCATCTTAAGCAGGGGCGTTGCGTCCTCGGTTACAGGTTTGATTGGAACGACTTCAAGAATCGAGACCTTATACATCGTCCGATCTCATCCTACACCCAGGTTGTATGTGCGAGCAGATCGACGATCGGCATCATTTAAGTGGAAGAAGAATTGGTAGGGTGTGAGGAAGATTGAAGATTAAATTATTTCGCGAGTTCAACGGTCGCCCAAATCCGGTTTGTGTGCGAGTCTTCTCGTTTTCTTCTTTACAAATTTTAACCCATGAATTGTATCCATCAAACCGAAACGACTTTTGCATAAAGCACCGCTCATAAATCATTTGCCCCTAAAATGTTAGCCAAAGTAAGAGATTGTTCTGTCTTTTTGTGATTAGAATGAACGGGTCGACTCCGCATCTGGTGTAACGGTAGTCGACAATCTTAGTATCTGTCCAGTGACATGTCATTTGCCCACGCTTTACAGCAAACGAAGGAAGGAAACATGTTAAGCTTCTAACATTGAACGCCTCCCTTTCAAGGAAGCCTTTCACTTTGCCACTTCAATACACGATCATTGGATGAAGAAAAAAAAAACATTTCCTTTAGCCCACCAAAGCGTTTGATTAAATTCTAAAGATCCGGTTGACGGCGTACTTCAGTAGTCCAGTCTAATTTTTGGTCGGTGAATGGGGGAAAAAACACAACTTTGCTAACGCAAGAACGAACCGATGATAAACGTGATACGAACGTTGCTATCCAGGAAATCGCTCGTTTGGTTCAATGTCGGTCAGAACGGAACCGTCAGCAGTGAAGCGAACACGCCGGCACGTTGGTAGATCGGCTCGGAAGGAATTTCTTAGGTTCAAGGACAATTTGTGTATGACGGTGCCTATGTGGCTTTTGCCGGTGTGCCGACTACTGTAAGGCGTAATAACTTCAAAGACCAATCGAGAACACGAGATTATTTGCAGCGTGTAGAAGGGACCGAAGCAAAAGCAGTGCTTTTGAAATGATAGCATGAGAGATTATAATTACAAGGCATCACTACAATACCCTGACTATGTGACTTATACAAATAGCAGGATTATGTAGATAAAAATTAACCCTCTTGATGAATTGTTATACAATATGCGAATTTTTACATTTGTTTTATTTGCAACATTTAGGTTATAGTGTTATGATTATAATTTATAACTTAAACCTTCAGTAAAATGAAAAAATAAACAAAGAAAACCAATTTGCACACATCAAACCCTTCCATCTAGGTCAACTCAATCCCACCACGTCTCTCCAAGTGTAACGCGGTTGCTTACAGCAATGCTTCCCATCAGAACAACACCGTGAGTCACCAAATGTAGAATGGAGAGTAATCAACCTTACTTATCCTTCGGAATGGAACGGAACCTGCGTTCGTGTTATGTGAACCGATAAAATCAAAATCCACTGTGACGGGACGGCGATGGATTGGCGTATCGTTCGGCTGTGCAATTGTGATTCGCTTCCGTCATTCTAACGGTAGCGCGTGAGTAGGAAGTGTTAGTAGAATGAGTATCGCTTTTGAACTATTGAAGCGTAAAAACTTGCCGCTTGTTTTATTGCTGCTAGTGGTTTGTAAGGCTTAATTTATTAATATTTTAGCTTAATCTAGGCAATACTTCTTTTGTTCAATATTTCAAATACATGTTATACATACAAACACATACATATAGGCAAAAGAACGATTCAGAATAGCTAAATGATGTCCTTAGTATCATTATTCTTCATTAGAAAATTGTGTGTCTTAGGGATGCATGCATAAAACTACTTTTATTGCACAATTTCATCTTTTCCAATTCTTATCTTTATTTATTAAAATGCATGTTTATTCGTACGTACGGTTGATACTCAAGAATGGCTGGAATAATCTTCACGGTTTCTTGGGATAATTTGTTCCTTTTTGTCCAACGAAAATTTGGATAATTCAAGGTAAATCAGTATATTTGAAAAATTGGACGTCGTATTAGTTTTCAATTTGTGTATGCCGAGGACTTTGAAAGCGTGAAAATAATTCCATATTAGGGAATATTAGTGAACACGTTTCATATGGGTGTATGAGTATAAACAAATGGGGACTGAATTGTAAAGGATTGCAAAAATTTAGCAATTGAAAGCTTTATTGAAGCGTCTCTTGAAAATCAGTAGTATAGGTATGTAGGTGAATGTAAGTGAATGTAAATGAAAGAATACTAAATTTGTTCATAGTTAGTCCCTCGTCATCATTTAGAGCTTCCGAATTTTCTAGATCTGATTTGGATTTGAGAACAATAGAGAAAATATCTCATTAAAATGATAAAGGAGACTTCCATCAGAATCCAGAAATAGTTTTTTTCATCCATTTTATACAGGCTTTGGGCCTATTGGCTGACATTCATCTCTAGCCCAGAAATAGAAGAGAAAAATTTGTAGAATTCCCTCAAGTTTTGTCAAAGAGTCCCTCAACATCCTCGGTAGCTTCAAAATGAAGATCAAAACTGAAAAAAGTGGAAAACTTTTCGAGGGCCCTGAACAGGTCTACTTCGCCTATCGTTACATTTACCAGTGTTGAATTGACCCTCTAGAAATACGGACCAAACCTCAGTTCAACATAGTTAACTTATGGGGGTCCCGTAGATCAGTAACGTTTGTCATCCTCTCCGAAGATTCCAGACCTTCAAATTAAACTTGATGGTGAGCCTCTTATTTCCATTCTACTTGCAACCTCCAAAAGGTGCTCAATTTCATATTTACAACGGAAGATACTAGAATAGATAAACTAGGGAAGATATTCCCTGAGAGAGAATGGAGCTAGAATGAGTTATTTAAAAAATCGGACAGCTTAACATTCTTTTAAAGGTGTATCACTATTGAATATTCAAACATTTCATACAATAAATTACACGAAACACAATTTGCCAAAACACTTGTTTTAATAAATTGTAACACATGTATTTTTATCTTGCGATACGTTGTACACCAAACAGTTTTGAAATATGCTTAAAAAATTTAGACACAAACTACGAGAAACGTAGAAAGCACACAATCGGAATACAAAAAAAGGAATAAACTAAATGTTAAAACACTTCGTTCAGTTAATAAAACTTACCCTTTTCACGATATGATTGATAACGCTTACAGCTTTGAGCAATTCACCGGTTAAGTGCAAACCATCGGCAGTAAAGATGTCGTTAAATTTTGCAACGATTACGTATATCTACTGTCACCAGCTCCACTGGCCACCAATTTCTCTCGCAGTATACACGGTGTGGCGGGATTTCATTAAAAATTTTAATTACCCCTTGATCATCACCACTGCAATGAGTGCTGTGGTCATATGGCCTGGCCCCATTGCACTCATTGGTCCGCCTTGATAGGACGTGCCACCGGGAACAACGCTGGCGGAAAGAAATCTCTCACCATCTTTTAAAATGCAGTAAAATTCCCACCATGGTTCCATGGTGCGAAAATGGTCGCATCGGCGCACCGAACAGTCCAGCGATAGTGTTTGGTGATGTTTTCACTCCATCTTAAGAAGGGCTCTCCAAAATGGTTTTGACCACTGGCGGTCTCCCTCGAGAAGGGAGAGAGGGTGAATATGAAAATGCAACACTTGAAAAAAAATAAAAACTCCATCCATCCCCAAACAACCTGCCCAGACGCCAAACAAAATCAACCAGCTTGCGCCTGAGACGGGCACGGCGTGGAGATTTTTATACACGTTTTCTTCTGCTTGCGCAATAGATTGTGTCTTGCGCCCCAATGCGCTCGACGAGCTGAAGATGAAGAAACTCCGGCAACGCACCACGGGATCTTATCTCAGCCCGGTTTGACTAGTTTCGGGGCTTGGTGGGTTGCGTTTCCCAGGTCGTCATCGGTTCAGGTTAGGCCGGTGAGTGTGCTAAATTTGAAGAGTGCGCCACATTTTCGTGCATTCGCAGCCCGAAGGTGCATGCGCAGTTGCATCAGCTAAATTTACGTGCCTCATCTCGCTGCCGTAATGGTGCCTTTTTAGGAGTTGAGTTATCAGGACGATAAAACGATACGGTGTTCGAGCAAGGGAAAGTAAGCTGTACTGCACATTCCACACAATATGCTTTGATTGCATCGGTACTATTTGTGAAAATTTTGTTATTCTATATTGTTAACACAGTCAACTTTCACTTTGCTCAACAAATAAACGAATCGTGCGATCTCGTGTATCATCTTGAACTGAATGGACACCACTTTGATTCCGCAGACTGTAAGTTAACGAGAAACGAAAACGAGAAACTTAAGACATCATCAAAAAACTATAAAATCTTCTAATTGCAAACGAACCAACTGCACAGTTTGGCACTAGTTTGCACCAACTGCGTTTTCTGGTAGTTTTGGCAATTTTGCAGAATCATATCCAATTTCGGTTTTGCTTGCTTCACAGACTTCACCTTCAATGTCCAATAGAAAATTGCTCTGTTCCCATGCATCAACTGGATCATGTTGGCAAGCATTCCTGACCGTTTTCTCACGTTGATCCACGGCTATCGGCAACGTGACAAATTTTAGCAACCGAATGCGATTAATATTGCCACGGATCTCACCGGCGTACGGTTAACCTTTCCATATTACTTTAAACGAAAACATATTGCGCAGGTACTAGCATCCACATCTTCTTCATCATCATCATCATCATCATGATCATCATCGTCGTCATTTTCATCATATGGTTGTCACGTTTTTCAGTTTTGCTGTCGGTTTGTTTCATGTTTCCCATCATCGCCGCGAAACTTGCGACTGGTTCTAGAAGTGTTTGTTTATAATCGTACACCGAACAACACTCGCGTTGTTACTGCCCAAGGTCAACTATCCGTCTAATCGGGGTTGCCGTATGGCTCTGTTAAAAGGAGATGAAATCGAGTTGCTTCTATAAGCAGTCTATCAAAGTCAAAAGCTAACATTGAACGTGCTTTATAAAGCTGCTCGTACTTCGATGAGTGGCGGTTTTTGTAAGAATCGTTTAAAATTCACATTAAATATTCTGTGAATAAGAATGAACAAAGGTACTGTGTAGGTGAGCAGAAGTTACAGCTGTTAGTTAGTGCAGTGCACTTGTTTCCGCTTAGAACTGGATTGATTACGGTACAGTGCACCTTTAGTGCACCTTTCTCCACATGCCAGATATATCAAGGTTTTGCAATCGAAGTTCAAAGCCGTTCATAAGTGCGTCTGGCCCTAGGCAAGGTTTCAGTGGATCTCCTTGAATTGGAACACAATCTACAGTTGCTCGCTTAACTCGATTCGACCCGTTCAAATCGGAAACTGCAACCGTTCGCTACTCGTGATTCGCGATCGACACGAGCATCGCCATTCACTTCGTAATCAGCCGCGGGCGTTGATCATCTTACACATGCAATCAATGCATGCTAGCGAAGATAAAATAACAAGTTAATCACGTGCAAACGGAACGTATTGAACAAAAGACTTCAACGCTTCGCGTACAAATGTAAACGACGAACCTCTTTATCGTGCGTTGCGATAAAAAGTGTTCTACGTATTATTCTCTATTACAAATTACATCTTATTAACGATGCAATAACGAAACCATTAGCTTTACTCTACATACAGAGCATGAAATGCTTACAGACAATTTATTTCGGAATTGAATTCTTGTTCAACCATCAACTGACCTTGAACATTCCATACGATGTTTTACGCTTGCTCTTCATCCCCGTTTTTTTTATCACCCAATCTGTACACCGTATGTCTCAGCGTACACATACCACCAAATCAAGCAATCGACAAGAAATGATCGCGCTCGAGCGAAGTTTCCCATTGACCATTGTGCCGGGTCATTGCGGTGACCAGTGAAACGTGACGCAGAGTTCAAAACCCAAGTTGAAGGACGCCAGGACTTTGCTGGCCCCTTGGTACAGTGAAGCGATACACCCAACTTGTTTCCTTCTTTCGAAGGCAGTAAAATGTCGGTAAACGACAAGGACATATGTACATGTTTTGAAGGTGTGCGCTCAAAAAATATCCTTTAAGGTGCCATCACTTTCATAATGGGTGGATATTACTGATAGGGCATTTCGTAAATTAGGAACTATATGGATTTTTTAAAAATATTTATGGCAATGTTGTTAAACTTGTAAAAATTTAAGGTGATTAAGTTAATAACACATATTGTTTTATTCATGTGTATCATAATACCAAAGGCACAAATTTTAGTAATTGCACATCTTTGTTATGATTTTACTGAATACTGTTTCAAAAATAAATTTTCAATAGTTTATTTAAAGATAGATTTTTTTTAGGAAGTTTTCATATGTTATTTAAGGAGATTAAAATATAAAATAGTTGAGCTATCAGATCATGTCTTGCTTAAGAAAAAACGGTTAATAATTTGCATGAAACGCAACAAATCATACTCGTTTACACAATTTCGTTTTCTCCGAACAACATCAGCCTGTGCTCACCGTCGATTTCCGACAACATTGCTCATCTCAGTGCTCACGCTCAGTGCCCGAACGGACAAAAACATCAACAAATACAAGCGCACAACGCAGCGTTGTGCTCCCGCATGATCGAAAGCCCCTATGGCAAGGGCCACAATACCAGATTGTGACGTCAGCGAATCACCTCGACGAGCAGAAACCTGCAGCACATTCCACACGCGCAAAGCCCCAAACTCAGCAACAGAGCACGCGGAAAAGCTTTCCGTTCCAGGCGCCTCCATTGGTATAGTCGTATCCAACGCACACGACTACTAACACGGACCCGTACGTTCGTGACCGATCGTGACCGAACACGGATGTAGCCGTCGCCGTCAGCGTGATCGTCGACGGTGTCAGCGGTAGCGTTGGTGGCGATCTTTGCACGTTCACTTCGAGTAGTTCCGCAAATTCCCAGGACGCACACACTTGCTTTGTGGTGTGCCAGACATTAGTAGTGGTGGTGATGCTTTTGGATGTCGCGTCTGATCAACTCGGGTCGATCACGCATTCGGCCGCCTCGCCAGACGATCCACCAACACTAACACTTTCGCCTACAGTGCGCAGCACGCTGCGGACGTGATCTTTTTCCGCAAAAAACAACACCAACAACCTCAACAACACATCGTACCGGGGATTGCCGTTACCGCCGTCGGTTACGTCGACGGTCACCGCCGTAATCGCAACCGCAATGGTACGGACGACGAGCGTACAGCAGTCGAATGACGGTTGTAGTGGTGTGGTTTCGAGTCGGTTGTTATTATTGGTGGTGGATCGGGTCGCTCTGAGCGTGAAGTAATAATCCGCACAAAACATTTCGTCCGAGATGGAGCATATTTCAGTTTAAACAGAACATTCGCTTGCGTCGGAAGCAATCGGTGTGTAGTTTGGGTTAGTTGGTGTTGCGTTTTTTACTCTGTTTTGACAGCTTGTGAATTGTTTTGTCCACGATCTTATAGCAATAGCAGTGAAAATCTATTGTACGGATACGTTTTCAATACAGTACGATTAGCTAAAAGTGCAAGTAAATAGTGCAAATCAGTTGATTCGTGAAATAGTGCTATTTTTTGTGGTAGATACATAATGTTGACTGTTGTGCCGCAGGGCCCTATATTAGATAAAAAACATTGCGTAAGGTTTTCATTTTTGGATCATAAAATATTACACTTTCCATTGACTGGATACCGTACCACACCATTCCACTGACACACTTATTTCCGCTCTGGTGCACTCTTCCGGACCAATATTCCTTACCCGGTGCATCGCGGCCCACTGTACCACGGTGGCCTCTCTTGTGTGATTGCTATCATCTGTACGTTCACTTTCCTTTATCCGGTTTTCCGGTGATCGCTTTCCTCCCCACCAGACACCAGATTTGCGGGCGATTAAATAATTTCACCAAACGATGTAACATTGCGTGCCAATCATGCAAAGCCAACTTTAGCGCACCCGTGTATCGCGAACCCGTTATATTACTCAACACGAACACGGTTGGTTCGGACGAGCAATTTGTCTGTTTTCGATTTTCTGGCTGCTTCCTTTCTCCGTTTTCCGCTAGCAAAATAAAAAAAAAAAACGAGCAAACCAGTGTGATGGGTTTGTGGCGAGAGGGGTTCCATTTTATCTGTTTACCACTGTTCTGTTGGGTAGGGACGAAGAAAGTGAAAAAAAAGGATCAGATGAGAAGGAAATGAAAATCATCACGCGTTGTAGTGCGAATGAAATCGAAAACGTGATCATAGAAAGTGAAAATACATAAGACACAGGGAGCAATTCCAGTGGGAAACCTGTGGTTAAAGATGTTACTACAGGTCCGGGGGTTTATAACGTGTGTGACGTTCACATTTTGATCGTGTAACAGGAAAAGTTCAGTTTCTCACAGTGATGTTATATTTTTGCAAATGAAGTGATACTATGATACACACGTAAACGAAATTATTGAAAAGTGAACATGACAAAAACGGATTAAAATTAAATTTTCCTGTACATTACTTGATCGTTAAATGTTAATACCACGATTTTCTAATATTGTGCGAATGATCAGTCGTAAAGATGGGTGTGTGAGAGAATTCGTGTACGTCCAACACAGATCATAGCTATGGCTCTCTTTCTCTTTGACCTAGTCAGGTAGCAGGTGTTTAATAAGATAATTTGTGATAGTGCGTTTCAATGCGTTACCTACGCATACCAGCATCCAGCGCGGAAACAAGTGAAAAATTGTATTACTCAAGCACGTTTTCACTCCCTGTTTGATGGTTCTTTTTTTTCTCCCAGTACACATCATAAGAGTGCAGCAAAGCTATAGTGAACGGGTGTGTGATAAAGTGAGAGATAAATTAAGCAGATAGTGAGCAGCCGGAGAAAGCGCGTCTCTAAACACCGCAGCACCGCGCAGTGTGTTGATTATGTAAACGTGATCCCAGCACTGCAACCGATTTCAGGAGGCTGAGCTGTGAGTGTCGTGTGCCGTCGGTACGTGTATACCGTGTGTATCTTCTCGAAAGGTGGCTGCATGTGCGCCGTTTTGGTGTAAGTCGGTATCGCATTGCAACCGAAACCGAAGTATCACCACCATACAGGGAAACAACCACAAACATCCCGGAGCGTTTTCTTTTGCGTTTCGTACGCCTCAAAACAACCTCAGTTCGGGCACGGCTCTTTGGAAGTGACAGAAGAGTCCACTGGTGTCCGTGAGGGACGCGATTTTGTGACAGAAAATCTCCAACGGCAAGCGGCCGATTATTCGCCAAAGCGTACATCGTTCCCGGTCGGTTCACAAAACGGAACGAGCCTCCGAGCGGACGACACGTTTGATGGTTGAATAATCCCACCATTTGAAGACGACAGCCACGACGACTGCAGGCAACTTGGTTCAAGTTCCCAGGACGCAACGTTTAGCCGGCCGCATAAAGCAAACGCCGTAATACCGTCTCATCTCAACAGCGGCGTGTGGTGAGTAAATGTTCACTTTTGTTTGTACGCCATAACCGCAGCGCTAGGGCGCCATTGTGTAGTGCTGCTTCTTCGTGTTCAAGTGTGGCTGTTTTGTTGCCTTGCCAGCACGTGCACTGGCGCCGATCGAGAACAGTGATGCACGCGATTGTTTTTTCCTGATATTTTTCTGCCCTTTTTCTCTGATCTATTGCCGGTTTGGGTGAGAAGGTGATATTAATTATGCGATCGAGGGCTCTTTTTATCTAACGAGCAATAAATGAACTTCAAACGCAGACACACCGTGGTTGGAACAAAAGATTCGGCAATGGCGGTAGACTGTGCCGGCGACTACGTCTGCGCGTGGGTTGACGTAACCTCAAAGCTTTACGAGTGTTTTCTTTACAGCATGTCCGAAGCTGTCCTACATGGTTGTTGCCATCTACTTTTGTTCGAGTTGCCCATGTACCATGTAGTCGAACAAAATGCTACAGTGATCGTACAGTGCAGTGTACAAATAATTTATTCATTTTAATCCCGCTTACCAAAACACAATAATGATCACCGAAGAGAAGCGGTAGAATGCTTTGCGATCGCTCTGCCTAGGTTGCGTTACATTGGAACAGCACTAATCAACGCTTCCTCGTTTAGTAGCTCAAAGCTTGCAAAGCATTCTTTTCTTCATCGCCACCATACATCACTGGTGTTGCCACACTCACACGCTGACGCGAGCGGGAATTTGCTAGGGAGCGAAATGTGTAAAGCAGAATCATTCACGCCACATTTACATCAGCTAAAGGTTGCGCCGCTTTTCGAGCTTCCTGTCCGACCGGTAGCGCACGCTGCGTTTGCAATGCCAGCAGCTTGAAGGTGGCGGCACTAAATCGCACGTAAAGGCGTGAAGAAACTTTCGTGCAGTGAGAAACACTTACACACTCGGATGCGGGCATTCCGCGGCACGGAAACAGCACATCCATCATCGTTTTTATGGATGAAGTGGGCATGCGGATGGGGGAGTATACGGGAGATGAAATTGAAATTCAGTGCATGTTAATGTTGTGTTCAAATTTTCATTCCCATTATCTTGCAAAGAGGATGCTTTACTGTTGGGTAACGAAAGTATGTGTTACAAAATAATTATTTTAAATTTTTTAATGCAACTATTCATTTCAGTCATACAGAACAGCCTTTCCGTTCAGATATAGCAATACCTTAAAACAGTATGGCTCTTTTTGAATTGAGGGAAGTTCGGGAACAATCTAAATAAAATAAAATTACTAAAATATTCAAAAAAATACAGAGAAAGTTCAGAAGAATTCGCTTTTAAGAAGGAATAAACTATTGGATTCTTTGCAAGAAAAGAAAGAATACAAACAACACAAAATTAGAAATTACTTGAAATTTAACACACAAGAAACATTGATACAAGGGCTTGTAAAACCCTTGAACTGGATGTCTTAGAATTTGCAAAGGATTTATTCAGAACGAAAACTACCGAGACTATTGTTGTACGCTCTAATCTCTTTTAGCTTACCGAATCCATCATCACTACCTTCAGTGGCACACTTCGAGTCCTTTCCGGATCAAATCGTGGTAATGCCAATAGTTCCAACTAACGCCACCTAGCTCACAGTAGCCATGTTACCCTAAGTTCATGATTAATTTTTCTGACCCTGGGCTCCAACTTCAACAGGGGCTTTTGTTCGCTCAGCTTCCCTTAGCTTGGTCCAGGGCTACGCCGTCGGACGGACGGCCGATGCGAAGATTGTCCACGTTGGAGTGTTTCATTAAACTTTCAAATGAGACGTCTAGTGGAGGCTTAATAAGCACCACACCGGTTGCAGTGACCAGGAGTTGCTGGAAAATGGTAATCAACCAGCTGGACAGAGTGGCTTCGGACTTCTGGTACCGTGCCGAGCTGTGATTGTTGGGGTGATTTTAATTGAATTCTTCCTACCCTCCTGCGATACCCATACGTCCCCGGACGGTATGGGTTCAATTAGGAAGAGTTTTTTCACCGTTTTCTACTACCTTTATGCGCGATTTGTTTTGCCCACGGTTGATGTTCAGCTCACAATCGAGATGGTTGAATGTTTTGCGTGTGCTACTCGTTTGTTTGTTTGCATCTTCCAAGCATACGCATACCCAGTGTGCCACGACGTGTTTAACAATAGACGACAAGAACTTCACCCGTTGCAAAGCCGCGGTGGTGGTCCGCTTCGGCGTGCAACCACAAATCATCGACGCTTTCGTAGCCCTTCGCAGCCGTGGCTTCTGTCGGTTCTGTCGTTTCGGCATGACGGCAAATGATGGGAATCTTCTGCTCAAAAGGCCCCGGCACAGATTCAATGGCTCTGACTGCGCATTAGCACCATTTTTCGCGAACAAAAGCTTTGCAGAAACCGGGTGGATGTCGTGAGCGTTGGCTTCTTGTTGCGTTCTTGCTGCTAAACTATGGATATTTTTCAACATTTTGAATTTATGATCTACCATTAAAGTGTGAAAAGTGTTATTTATGTTGGGTTTTGTGCGTGGAATTATACAACGTCCTTATTTCGTAGCTTGCTCAAATTGATTGGGGTGTTCATCCACAATCGTCTTAGAAGATATGATTTTTATGAAAATCTCCTACCAATTCTTCGCAAATTCCTTTTCATTTGGAAAGGCCGATGAGCTCGATTTATTAGAAGTTCGACTACAAAAAACTTCGAATGATCATATCGCAGTAATATCATCTTGACCAAGGTTTCCACCACCTCCAACCGACTGACCTTAGGTACTGGAATGTTTATTGAAAGATGCCTTTTGCTGGCGGCCAGCCGCTGAAAATCGCACCGTTTCGCATCTTCACATAGGCGCATCCCGATGTTCTAAGGGACAAGCAGCACATCTAAACGAGCGCTATTTACAACCGCACATTGATGTGCATTGAAACGAATAAAAGTAGGCAAAATCACGGTAATGCGAACCGAAATGGCTAGATGATGACTTCGCACCGTGCGGCTTGCGGCACACTTTGGAGCAGTTCCGAACGGGCTCATCAATAAAACATGATTCGCTAAGCATCGATGGGCCCGTGCAACAGGGTCCGTTCCATTCAATAAGTACCGGTCCCTCGGGGCCTCATCCCATGTGTTGTTTTCCGATCCGACTGGTGACCAGTGTCATGAATACATATTTATGCAGATTCATGTCTTTAAACACCAATCAAATCGGGGTTCCCCCTGCGGCTAACAAATGCTTCTACACACCTCTAGGCATTCGTTCCGCCGTGTCCAAGGTGCAGAGACGCGAGATTAATGCTTCTCTAAATTGACATTAAGCTAATCTCGCATTAACCATGATACCATGGTCCTACGCACATGGGGAGTTACATTTTTCTTCACAAGTTCCTCCAATTAAACGCGATGATTTGAACAATCATTTATTTCACTATTTAAACTACTTAAGGATCATATAGTATAATTGCAATAAAGTTTACATCTTCAGATAAGCAGCTGTCAATTTCAATAGCTCGAGATAGCATCAACGGAAATGCCATGAGTTCATTACACTACGATCGCAGAGAATCCGCTACGAACTAACGTGCTGTAACTGTTTCCTACTCGACGAGTGAAGTACGTTCAACTGCATCCGAACATGAAGGTTAACTTGCCAAATTTACCAAACCATAGCTGATCGGAATCTGTTGAATCAATTTGACTTGCTGAAAAGGGGGGATGTCTGTAAACGCTATAATGTGTACAGTGTCTTTTACCGGTAGTCGACCGAATGGTGAATGGCGAAGACACGGTACACACATGGAGAATAAACAAAATGCCACGTGAGGAAAATGGCAACATAAAAGAGCAATACACCCTTGCAAGGTTTTACGGTGGATTGCGCTTCCACGCAGAGATAGAATATTGGTACCAAATTAAGCATTTTATTGTACCGGTTTGATTTCATTCCAGTAGTTGACACCTCTTTTATGCAGAATTTAATTTGCTCCCGTTCAAATTGCTTTATTTATAGCTCTTAAAATCGCTTCCGAAATTGTTCAGATAAAACGGAGCAATACCATTTTTGGTGGCATGTAATTGTACAAATGACAGGGAAAAGCTTATAAATTTGGGTAGTTTATTTGCAATTGCTTTTACATTTCTCATTGCTCATTAAATGCTCCATTATTTTCATACCGTCTCATTTGTCACATTTTTTCACTTCAATTAGCAGTTGTTTTGTACCTACTTTTACTGTCCCGTATTTATTTGATGTTGTGTTTTGCAGCGTACATTTTTCGCACCTCCGTTTATGGCACTACGATCATTAATACGTTTGTTTTCTGAAGTTGTTTTCTGGTTTGTGCGAAAATTTCTTCTTGTGTTAATTGTTGTTAAATATTCACGTATCACGGTTGCCTCAATTTCTTCCTCGTGATCGCTACGCAAATCACTTCACTATCAACCTTTCTTTGTCGATAGTTTTTGTGATTGTGAGCGAAACCGTTGGAGGTTGCTCCATTAAAAGTTGATGCCTCATTAGTCGAGTGGTACTTTGTCACCGATTGCAACTTTATTTATCGCCATCGAAAGGGACGGTTGTCGGACGGTTGGAACATTACCGTAAAATCCGTCACCCAAGATGCCATACGACGCGGTGTCAACCAAGAAATAGGAGACAAGCAACACATATACCCGAGCTGCAGCAAATTGAACGCCAGGCTGCACGTTTCGGGACGCGAATCATTTTCGTCAGAAGTGAGAAAAAATAACAACCTGGCAACGGGCACATAAATTAAATCGCTGTCACGATCGGTACGAAAAATAAGGATGATTGGTCACGATCGATGGATTGCGACAGTGTGAATGCGGCCCAACTCGATGCGTCTCGAGGATCGTCTCGAGGTACGTTCCGAACCAGCGGCAAGGAGACGGTTCCTACAAACCGTCCCAACATTCCAGCGCGGGGAAAGTTCGTGGCTGTGGGGAAAGATAAAAAGCTAGTGAGCATCGTTCGAAATTTTTTTTCTTCACCCCGCAGGTGAAGTTTAGTGCAGCCAGGCTCGTGCTCTCCAATTCGAACGCATTGTGTAACTGCAGGTTCGGGCTATCGGTCGGAACGCAAATGCTTGGGCCCAAAGTGGCGCCATCGATTGTCGGGGCAAAGATGGCTTACATCATACTATTTGCGACCAAATCCAGTCCGAACGGGTGGCCGATTGCAACCGGCAGACGAGAAACGCTGCCGCAGGGCCAGAAAAATGAATCGATAATTAATTACTTTTGTTTGTTTTGGGTCCGATCGCGCGCAACCGAACAAATGGGACCCTAATTTGAGGCGTTCAGTCCGCGGGGTGTCTTGAACTGCTCGAGAGCACGATATATCATCGCCAAACGATAAACGGTCGGTTGCAATGGGTAAGTCAAATTGTTGGACCTTCTGCTGCCGGGACGTGCCGATTGTCGATTAAAGCCAAAGACCATGCGTTCAAGAAGAACTAGAAAGATCGTCTCGTTTGAACGCCAGCTAGGGAACTGTCTAGCTGCAAGAACACAAACTCAAGAAACGACCCTCGGTGTAATGATTTTGTTTCACGACGGTTTTGTTGAAACGGTTTGTTACGCCAATTTTTCTCCATTAGCTGGTAGGCTGAGTCTCGCGATAGAGACATAGCCAATAGCTCAATCGAACCAGCCAGAAATGAAATTATCAGCTGTCAGAGATTCGTTCCAGAAAGACAACCAATTGATGGGATTGCAAATTGAGTTTTTTGTCTAAACACTTCTACGGGAGAATACTTTCGATAGATGTATACTTGCACTACAGCACGGTGTTATAAGTTGTAGCGATGTCAGCCTTTCACACAACAGAACCAGTATCAGTTTCAGACGAATTAGCGCTACCCATTGCAGTTTCGTCTGATATCATCTTAAATATAGTCTTTGAAAAATGTATGGGAAAAAAAAAGATTCTTTGAAAGAACATAACTTCTTTCTTTACCTATTTTTTAAAGTATTTAAATTGCGTAGGTTTCATAATAATACTACCTAATATCCAGTAAAATAGGAAGTAATTCTTTTGGGGATGTCTCTAAGGGACCTCAAATGTAGAATATTTGGAATATTGTCATTTGATGTATAACTCTTGAAATCTTCTCTTTATGCGAGTGTGGAGTCCCTTCGGAGCTCTGGTTGCTTGGTCCGCTTATCGTTGACTCCGTTTTACTAATTCCAAGGCACAGGCATAGAGTAACCATATAGAAATATATGCACTGCGAGACGCGTAAACTCTCTCAGACGGAACCTCCAGCTGGAGTCTAGACAAAACTGGCGTATTGCAAGATGGATTCCTTTTACGGGTCACAAATTTTCAATGCCGTACAAGTAATAAGGTTCTGCATTCTTTTCGCTTTGTTTATATGTTTGTGTTTTTCCAACCAGTTTCCCAAGGTATTTGAAGAAGGATATTCTGTTTATTTGATGTTGATGGGTGCATCAGAAGTAATCCCACATTAACAGTCCAGCTGTAGGTATCCCGAAAAAACAACAAAACATTATGAAGGGCTGAGTATCTACCCTTTGGACGTATAACATACAGAAAAATTGTTCAGAGAGCGTTGGAGAGACCGACAGTCGGAGGACGTGGACACGAGGAGAAAGGCTTTATTGTGGTCAGCACAAAGATAATGTTTATCAGTAGGAAGAATAAAAAGGAAGAAACTTCCCTGAGGAACACTACACAAGCCAATAAACACAGAGGCTAACGAGTTATCCATTCTGACAGAGTAGGAGCGATTCGAAAGCAAAGATCTTTTTTTATTCATAAATGATGGCCAGGCCGTATTGCTTACAACTATTATCCTAAATCTAAACTTGTTGTAGTATGCAATTCCCATTGGTTGGGAGACGTTTCCATCTCCGAACAGTGAAAGGGCACATTATCCCGGGTGTACTCGGTCAAAAGAAAAGATCTTTTCCATGTCAGAAATGGCACACTAAATTCATGATTCTTAAATTTGCCATTGTGAGCAAGAAGATAAGGAGGCAAGTTATTCAGCTGAAGTTTTATCAAATTCAACTACTGACCGTACCCTCAACCTCATGTTAACCTCGCGTACTGTTTCTTGATATAAACTATAATATTCGATCTGCCAATTCGTAAATAACCACCCATGCGGACAGATTCAATCCTTCACACCATCAACCGTTGGCCGGAATTGATTCATAACTCATAAATGGCAGTGCCACCAGTTTCTGTTTGCTTACCTGTGTGGCAGCAAAAGCAGCGATCTCGCATATCAAACCGTAAATTAAGCTCTTTCCCCTTTTGCACTTCCTTCAGGGAGGTAGGGTCGTATTATTTCACGATGGTAGCATATATTTTCGCCATGTTCCATTTAATCTTTTGCAATGCACAATCAAAGCTCACCGATTGTCATGGGGTAGTATTTAAGGCTTTAAAGCTCAGCTCACCCCAGCAGCGCAACAGAAATGGTGCCAAGTAGCGCCAAGAAATGGATATGTTTGCAACATTACGGCCGATCGGGCTAGCATTCACCAATTTGCTAACCAAATAATTTATACACTTCCTATTGAGAAATATGAGCGCCAGCGTGCGGCGATGGTAGCCCGGGACTTTGCATTGTGAAACCCGCGCGTCAACGTTTGATGGGGAACGTCGCGACCGTACAGACTGTCGTTACGAGCTATGCTCTGACATTTCACCCCACGATCGGATTGACTGTTCTGATTCGTGCCGAAGGACATACGCTTTCAATGGGGTATATTTTCCTCCCTGTACGGAAAAACTCGAAACACCAACTCCATCCGCTCCGGTGGAAGGTATACACTGTTGTAGCAGGCAATTATTGGATGAATATCGTGTGTTGAAGTTTCAGGGGAGTTGCTGGCACGGACACCCATTCCCGCTAATTCCGTAGATACACCGGAATTAATATTTTCAACCGCTGCTCGAATTCCGTTGCGTCGTTCAACCCAATCCGAACCATAAATCATTATCATTCCCATGAAACATCCAACGTCCAGTGAGCTGTCGACGCTAGAGAACCGCAATACGAGCTGCGCCCCAACACGGTTTTGAAGGTTAAGAGTGTTTGTACATTTGTGTGTCTGTGTCCGATTGCCCGTCGCCGTTAAGAGGGACGTTTTTTTTAGCATTTTTCGTTAGGGCTCTCGATCGGTAAAGTGATTGCTGTCGATGGTACTGCGTATGCGGAAATATGACCAGCACGTTCTCGCGCCACGTACCGCTACATACAAAACAAGAAGAACACGATCGCAACCGCCGACGATGAGAAGTTGTTGTCGCTGCGAGGCGTACCGTAAAATTAAGTTCTAGGTAGTCCGAGCATGTGCGCGCGTAGCAGATTGCCTAAGAGCCATAAATTGCTTTAGTGTCTATTGGTTGCTTAATACTCTTGTAGACTGGGAGCAAACAGGTAATTAAAAATTTCCAACTCTTGCTCAAATTTTACTGAAAGATTGAAGTATATTATAGTGAATAAGATACTGATCCGAATTTAAATATTATTAAGTTGTTTCCTGAATTGGAAGCGTATATTCCACAAATATTTGAAATTAGTATGAATGATTGTTCATTAAGAATGATCAGAACGTATTTCTATTCCACAAATTTAAGTTGCTAAAAGTATGTACTAGTAGTAGCGGTATTTTTACAACCGCTAGAGAGAAAATGACAACAACTTCATTTAAAACATTCCTTTAATGTTCATTGAAAAAACATTTAACGTAAAAATCCTTATTCTATTGTGTAGCTTGTAAGCGAAGATGCTAACCTTCTCATAACTCATTTACGCCCTCTATCTGAAATCCCACATCCGTAGCACCTGCGAATAAAGGAAATAATTAGCAACTGCAGGTGCATCAAGCGTAAACGAGCGCATTGAAAACAGGTATTTAATCAAACGACATAATGTGTGATGCACCGCACCAGCCAGCTTAGGGTGAGCATGCATATGGACGAGTACCACTAACCGAAGCCTCTGTGACGCATGGAAAGGGAAATGTCAATTACATCGCTTGTTCTATATGCTTCGGTAGGTGAAGTGTTGCGTTTGCTTTGCCTAGCACCGGGCATTAGGGTACAGTGGCAATGGTAACCGACCTACGCTACTAACACAGTTGCGCTTCACTCGATGATAGAGGAAGCGACTGGAAGAGAACCACATATGATGCTGGCCCGGTACACTTAACGTTTTAAGTCCCTCGCCCTTCGGAAGGGCTTTTCCGTCCGGCGATCGGCTAGGGATAATTATGAACCCGTACAGTGCTGGGCACCGCTAAGTACTCCGGTTCAAGCTGGCCGGCAGCGTTCAGCAGTATCATCGTGTCGAATCGATATGTGATTTAATATTACGTGACTGTCCTTCGCTGATTGCGGTCGTTTAGTGACAGCTACCGTAATGCTGCTACCGAAGTACTTGCTGCTGGCACATGTGTACCTATTTGTTCGTACTATGCATTGATAATGTGGATGACGATCGTGGCCCAGTCGAAGGTTGCTGGCTGGAGTTCAAGGTTACGAAACTGAAACAAACGATATCATATCGATGATTTCATGATTTAGTAACTGTTGCTACTTCAACTTGTTGTGTAGACGACTACATTAGTGGTTTGAATGATATTAAAATAATTGTTTACTATCGTAACAAAATATTGCAAAATTCAAATGTAAAAATACTGATTCGTAACCTTTGGCAGTTTGCAACTCGTGACACACTGCAAGTTTGCAAATGAGATGAAAAATACCCAACCTTATGCACAGATCATAGACGTTTATTCTACTCGTGTTGGTCGAATGCTTCACACCAGTTCGGTGCGTTATTTCCTGCTATCGCTTCAACATTCATCCACCGGTATGTGGTTATCCTCGACGAATGTCAACGGCGCCGGTAGTCACATTTTTCTTTACCAATCTTCTCCAACGACCATCACCCGTGCAACAAAAACAAAATGAACAAACCTACTGCGGATGCAATTTGTGTCCTTTGCGTCCGTAAAAGGAACCGATCGTTAAGCGAATGGCAAAAACCGGACACCATCGCACCGTTCAAGTGGTAAAACCCGTCGATGTCGGTGCAATGTGTGACACATGGTGGTGAGGTGCTTTCGTCGTACGCTAACGCAACTTAACAGAATGACAGAATGACCCGATATCGCCTCGAAACGCACGTGTAAATATTCATAAATCCGCTCAATCCGCAATGGTGACGCATACGCATCAGGGACATGATTATAGCGGACTGAACGCTTCACGAACTGTACTGGGTCAGCAAGGATAAAACGAAACCGTATCCATCCTACGCAAAAGGGTCAATGGCAGGAAGATTGCTTTTGTACGCTTGTTTACTGTGGTGAATTATTAATAATTAATACACAACAACACTTCAAACAGATCAAGCTTATCCTCGAGAAACATCTTGTGAAAACGATGAACTTTATAACATCCAACACGAAAAAAAAATTAAGACATCTCCATCAAAATCAAAATCCTGTCAGAGGTTTTGGTATTGTTTTTTTGCATTGTTGTAAGCATAACTTATTACCATACCAAACAAGCAAAAACTAGTAATCAAGAATACTTCATCAATCCATCCAACGTGCGGCCTTCGTTCTGCTGCCGATAAGTTGCGGATGACCTTGGTAATGTTTTCAAATTTTATGCTTCCATCATCGGCAATATTTATAACTGATGTCTCATGGAGTCGGCAACATACGGAGGAAACGGATTCCTTGCAAAGCAAATACAAGCGATGGATCACGTATCCACGTTAAGGGCCGTTGACTCAGCATAATTTGTTTCTTTTGAGATTTGATAATTATGTTTCAGATGCTGAACAACTTCTCATAACAAAGTAATGCGTCTCTTGTTTGGCAAAATCATCGATGCAGGGGCGATAAGTTCATTTATGGTTTTTATTTCATTTCTTCGTTTTTTGTTATTGTATTATTATACCGGTCAGGTCGTATCATACTTATTTTACCACGCAGGATAATTACTCCTTGATTGTCCGTCTTGTTAAAGATCGTTGCAGATACCACTATCCCACTGGGTAGCTCCTCATTTCTCAATTTTATTATCAAGCAAATTTTACCTTTAATTTCTTCTTATCCTGCGGCTCAATGATCTTCAGAAAATTTGAATTGCAATTTCTGGTTTCCTTGACTTGTATCTACCAGCAAATGCTGTATAATTCTTGTAAGCCAGAGAGCTGCCCTTATACTATTTATCAGGCATTGAAATCGCTTTGTAGTCTTGGCCTGCTACAGAAGTTCTCGACTATTTACTCTTTACAGTCGTTCGCTGTTGTCGGTCAAATTGGGAATCTGGTCGGCATCAACACTGTCACTCTTTAACAGTTTGGAGGTCCATAGAGATAAAAAAAACATTACGGATTATGTCTTCCATTCGCATGATATCATTGATCCAGGAATGCTCCCTCAATCCTCGTTTGCATCCGAAATACGTCATGTCTCGCCCCACTGGATCTAGCCAATGAGATCAAAGCGCACTGCTAATCCTGAGTAGGTGTGCCGAAAGGATCGTTGGCGAGTATATAATGTGTAATCACTTGTCTATTAAGAATGGTTTTATACTCTTTTCATTATTGAAATTAAGTGAAATAACATACCCAAAATGCCTCAACACAGTGTGTCTTCTTTTTTTTATACGCAACTTTCAAGAAAACAAATATATCGTTTTATTAAAACAAACAATTCATATCACTGGTGAAGAACAAATAAACATTAAGTGAGGGAAAAATATCTCGGGTTCCTTGACTAATGTACAGAATTACACACTTCATTTGCTTTGGATCGTGGACGTTTCGATCTGTTTCGCACCATGTGCTGCCATTTACAAGTTGCAAAAGATTTGCTTTGCTGGGAACGAAGAATTCATCTGTCTTTTACAGCATAACTACTGTGCGGCGATTGCGCGTCTCTTGTAGGTCACTTCTTTATCACGGACCCGCAAATGGAACTATATATTTACAAATTGTACCTATAAGCTGGGAATTTATCGTGGTTGGACGATCATTTTCCACCTGACGTCTAATGCTTCATCATCAAAGATCGTCGATGATCGATCTCCAGCTACTTCATACGATGTAAGTGAAGGGGGGAACAATAGGACAGAGCCGTTCGATTACCTTTGCCTCAACCGATGAAACGTAACCTTTACTCGAAAGTTCAACATCATTCAATGAATTGGGTTGGAAAAGTTATATACGTCTGGCGTTTTCATCTTTTCTTCCCAATATTTATGAGTTATTATACATATCATACGAAAGAAAATGATGAATAACACGCAGTTATCATGATATTCATTACTTTATGAAACATGGCCTCTTTTCTCGCTCAAGATCGCATCCGTTAATCGAACCGAATTCCGCCGAGATGTTCAAATGAAATACTTAAAAGCATATTTAGATCGTCAGAAATATTTGACGATTTCCATTCGAACGAACTATCCAATTAACTAAACAGTGGATCGTTACCGCCATTCACACGCCTTGTAGCAAACAACGATCAATCAATAAGCATATAAGAATCATGAAGACACCGATGTGCGATCGAAGATCAGTGAAACAAAAGTGCACAGCCATGACATACGAGATGCGCTGATTTTGTGCAACTGCCGAAGGAGAACTCAAATTACATAATTGAATTAATAATACGACCGTTTGGAGCTTCTTGCAAAATCATAAGCGGTGTAATAAGTTATAACGTTTCACTACTATTATACATTTCATTAAGTGATTAAGTATGTTGCAATGTGTCGAACGTGATTGTTTCATATTATTTCATTGATTCTCAATTATCATACGTCATACATATTTTTTGTTTTATTATATGAAAAAAGACATTTTAACCAGTATTTAAAAAAATGAGTACAAATATTGGAATATTTGCAAATAGTTCAGAGCAAGAATTCGTTATGACAACTATCAATTTATTAGCATTAAATGTCATGTCGTAGCATTCACTAATAAATTGCTACACTTGTTCAACGGAGCTACTGGTCTTTAACGTAACCGTACACGATCAGTCTTTGTAGCGTTTTTTGCAAGTAAGTACGCTCACTCACCTAAACTAACCTCATAAAGATACTGTTATAGTAAGCAACGTTCCCTTAGTTCGAGAATGCATCTGTCGCAACACGGCATGGACACATATGCACATAACAACAGCGGTGAAACAGCATCCAGCACTTCTCCGCAGGAAACCAGTGCCGCTTTTCGGTTACGGAATAGTTTCGCAACCTACACACCCTCAAATTAACCCACCGGCAACATATGCGTCACAAACATTGTGCACTAGCATATACACACGGTGTGCAATTGTAACGGATTCAATTGTGTACACGGACCGGCCGGAATTTGGCTCCAACCGGATGGTGAGGTGCATTTTCGAATGCAAATATACTTCATCTTAAATGTTGCGGTTTGAAGCATTCACGGGAGAAACTTTGCGGTTGAAGACAAATCCATCAAAAAGGCATGAGGGTTGAAAGTTTAAAAAATAATTAATAATATGTAACTAGCATGAATAAAAAGTTTCACTTTTTTCAAAATGAAGCATTAGTCCTTCCAATCGCACTGTATGTACATCTTCCTACACGCTAGTGCACCTCATTTATGTCTTCTAAAGATTGTTTCTTACACATGAATGTATCACGCGCATAAGCAAGTGCTGCATAACCTATAGTTGAGCATCGTGTAGGCGTTTACCGCTTTACCACCACAGAATGTAAAAATGAATAATGATGGTCGGGAATCCCTCCATTCAGGCGTACCCGGCTTGAGTTAAGCACGTTAGTGTTGAGAGACGTTAGATGAGATAAGTGAACATCTAATAAATAACTTCCATTTCGTCGCAGTGCTTCATGCTGCTACTCAATTATCACGATTTCTTTGTTGATGCCATTTTCAGTAATGTTGCTTCTTTTTGTTTTTGACAGTGCGTTACACAATTGTATCGGTTATTGATTAGAATAAGGCGAAACATAGGAGAGTTTATCTCGTAATTGATATAACTTTATTTATTGATTATTTACTTACTTACTTAAGTGGGACTTAAGGTGACCGATGCGATCGCTGCGTCGGTTTTCAAACGACAAGACCAAGTTTCAAACACCATTAGGACCGTTCCCCCGTAGTGAAAATTGACTATCCAACTACGGATAACAATAAGTCTAGAAAACCAGGAAAGGTAGGCAGGACCGAATACGCCGTTACGTCAAGCAAGTAGAAGATTTACTTACTCATCCAGTGATACAACCACTTCCCCTGCTGCAGGAGTCCTCTAAACCGATCATGGCTGTATAGTTACAGGACAGTAAGATCATCTTCTGAGCATTTTCCTCTCCATTTTCGGCCAAGAGGATATCGTCAGCTTTGGACAGGGTCCAAGTCTTAGAGGCGTATGTGAGTACTGGGACTATATAAGTTCTATACAATCCCAAGTTCGACGGTCGCGACAGGTGTTTTGAGTGGAGAAATATCCTCAAACTCTAGAAAGAGCGATTGAGGACCAGTACTCCAGCGCGTATCTCAATGTTTTTATTCGAAATTCCTACAGCGATGATGTGCGAAACTTTACTTTTCTCTCGATCTCGAGCATCAAGGTCTAAAGTTATACATACTCAAATATAGTTATCAGGACTGATCTTAGATACTTATCACACGCAATTGAAGCAAAAGAGCGCTAACTCTCTCGCGTCGTGTTGTTAGGTCGGCAGCCCGATCGTGACTGATCGTGGGGACAACTTTCGGTGATAGCATCTGCCAATACACAAGAATTCCTGAAGGAGAAAAATTTCCTATCCATAACAGCAACATGCAGAATTATTCTGTTAAGCGTTGTGTAATGTAATAAAGTATGAAAATCAATCTTTGATGAACTCTTTAAATAGCTAACCTCAGCAGTTAAACGAATCTTTATTTCCTTATCTCGCATAAGTTCTAATATGCTAAAAATGAGTAGTTTTCTTTGCGCTTACTACGTTGTACTTCTTGCTATTATCTAATTCTACATAAATATTTACAAAACTATTTTCTAGTACATCCAGTTGCATCATGTATCGAATCAAGACTTTCGTCTACGCTTAAAAATGAATTGTTCATAAGCTTATGCTATGCACTGTAGTACTAGCCCGCATATCATTAATAAAACATATTTGTAAAGGTTTCCTTCTAAAAAAGAAATGTCATCTTTTTTATGCTAGTTGGGTGAAAAAAATCAACTGTTGTTACATAGCGCAAAACGTTGAACATTTTTTTATCCGATCAGTGTGTCTTTGGACAACATTTTTATCTTTAGCAGCTCTAGACACAAAAAAACAAAACCCCCTTGACAGCCACATTATTCAAAACGACCAATTATATTCGCCTCTGTTTAACTGTCCTCACGCTGCCAACCCAGCTTGGTCACATGTTTCTCCGCCGCTCGTTTTTTATTCCAGGTGTGAAGCGTTAGGGCCACCGGTTGAGTAGTTCTTCCGGGTTATTGTTTCATGGCTCTGGTGTCATAATACGTTAGCACCGGTTACGTTATCTAACACGCCACCGGTGGCTGTTACAATTGTGGCGGTATTTTGGCTTTGTTTGTCGATTGCTTTGCGTTCGTGGTTATGCAGATTTTTAGTAACTAGCGTTCTCTCTGATGATCTTCTCGTTCCACAGGTTTCCACCGATACGACGTTCAAAATAGGACCGTTTGAACAATGAAGGGCTGGTTTGACGCGTTCCGCGATGACGGAGCGCCAACGCTTTACTCGTTCTCGAATCGGACCCCCGTCACAGGCGATGTCTCCATTGTGGCAGTTTGTGTATTGTTCGCCACCGTTTATTTGGCGTTTCTGGTCATATTTCCCGGTGTAAGGAAGCAGGTATGTACAAATAGCATCTTTATCTAATTTTAAATATCTTTGATCATTTTATTGTTTTTTTTTTATAAACAACGCACACAACTTAAAATAAGTTATTCACCGCAAAATTAATCACATGATTTGCTGAAATTTAATGCACTTAGTTACATTCATTGATGATGTGTTAAAGAAAACAGTAATGGTTTCCTTTTGGCGAATGTTAAAAATTGTAACAATATTTACATATTCAAATAAAGCATACTTAAAAATAAATAAATAAAAATTTACCTATTCAAATTAGCATTAGCATATTTAGTTTCAGCAAGATGAAAATGAAGATTGAAAAAATGAAAAAAGCGACAAAAATCTAAACAATTACTAACATCACCATCTTACGTCGGTTTGCGATCTGCCTGCACTGGAACATGGCTGGTTCAATATTTGAAGTTATTAAATAGCTTTTGGCCCAAGTAAACATCTCACTCGAAACGTTCATACCACCACACCGCCCGATCGTCTTTGCCACACTTGGCGTTCCTATGTATACTTCCCGCTTGCAACGTGACTGAGATCTAATGCAATGTTCGGCATTGCACCAAACGTTTGGTTGCAGCTCTAGCTCGCCAACGCTCAAGCAGCTTCATGGTGGTCCCAAAGTGCGCCCATTTTGGGAAGATAATTTTATGCGTTTAATGAGACGCGGTATAAATTCACGTCAAGAAATTATGACTCCCCTCCCGCGTGCCGAACGTGCCATCGATCGGTGGTTGCGTTGTCCATACCACAACCAAACCGTTGCGTTTCATTTAGGGATTACGAGGGGTAACCGATCGATCGCCGATCCGCTGGTTGCGGCAAACGCGTGAATTTCGGCACGTTGTGATCAAAACCTCCCACAGTTCGGCTACCGATTGGTTTCGCACCGGCCGACCGATTCGATCATGCTGCGATTCGTCTCCAGCTCAGTGATTTGCACCCTGGCGCACGGCGTACTATTGATTGATGGCCGATAAATTGATGTTTGCAAACATTTGTTACCATATAGAAAGCAGCAACGGATCATTTCGGAGGGTCGCAGACAAACCTATTCGCTACGCTTTTTGTCTTTCTCTCCCCGGGGAGTGAATTTACAAAACGGGTGCAAACGAGTGCAGGTTAAAGGCTGTACAGTGTAAGGTTGCGCCAAATTGATCACTTTGGTTGATTTATAGCACGATTAGAAGCTGCAAACGAGTAACATGCGGGTTAAGTGATTTATTTGTACCCCCTGCATGATACATCGTGAGCAGTACGCGCGTGTGTGGGCAGTTAGTCTATAATTTGTAGCGTACAGAAATAACGCTAATGTTTGTAATTAGTAACTTATTCTGTCAAGCGCTAGAAGTTATGGAATATCTGTATTTAAATTTAAATTTTTATCTTCTCTTTTTTCTTTATTTTTTACAGAAATTTACAACATTCACCACCGTTACGTTAAGTCTATTTGTTGGACTAGTCATATTAGGTATGTTTATCTCTATCTTGTATTGATCACTTAACAGTTTGCACTTAGGGTCAAACCTGCCTGAGAAAAATATGATTGGGATTAGAATTAAGAAGGGTAAGGAAGAAAATGTATCAATCTAATGAATATCTAAACCTTCAGGAACCACTAAAGATTCATGAGTTTCAAAACGTTTAGATATTTTTCAAAGCATCTTCAATGATTTATGAAATCTCCAATGATACTACTACTACTACTACTTTGTAGTACTATAAACTAGTAAATGAAAAAAAAATGAAATCTCCAATGAGCCATGGGCTAGAGACAATTGAAAAAGAAAGCTCGTAATCAATTCCCTCTTTACGAATTCTTGTATTGGGATTTATAGTGGAAGGAAAGAGAGTTATTGAAATGATGGTTTTTGAAAAAAACTGGGAAATATGCTAAATAGCTCATGATTGATTTAGATACATGTCTCATTAATTTATGAGGTTTTATTGATTCATTAAATGTTAATTATGAAAAACTGTTTTGGCATAGGCTAATCAGTCGTTACATCTAAAAGAAACAGAATAACTCAAATTCTCATAAATAACTTTTCCTTAAACGATCCATTAAGATCAACATTCGTATTACATTGAGTAAAGACATTCAATTTATCCAGTTTTCTTAATTAATCCATTATTTGCATACAGTCAAATGTTGAGATCAATATCAAAACTAGTGTTTTTTTAGTTACACCACCAAAATTTGTGGATCTTTCAATTTCGGTTAGTAATATCAAAATGTATGTGCATAAATACAATAACACTCAAAACATAAATTCAAATACGCCGAGCAACACAATGGAAATTAGTCCAAAACAGTTATTTAACAATTAAAACTTGAGTCTTGCATTTCAGGCAAACAAATCTGCTCTATAATTTATTCCGCAGTCACGAATTCATTGCTAAATGGATATTTTTCGTTTATGCACAATTTAAATTCTCCAAATGATTGTTCTTTCTTATTTTGTACAGTTTGCCAACCAAATTCGCTTCACTCTCTGTCGTCTGTTGTTAGCTCATTGAGTTATGTTGTACCAAAAATGTTATGCGAACTACACAATAGTGCACCATGTTTTTGCCCGATCATCGTCTTGCTAGCAATGGTTAAGCATTAAGCATAAAACGATCGTCACTTCCTTTGGGGTGATCCAGGTTGCCCTCAGTAGTGTAAACTGTACGCCACAACGGACAAAGATACCATCGCTGACCATGCTTAAAACCGTTTCCTCCACGAGCAGTGGCACTAGCAGCAGCAGCACCACTATTCTATGCCCGGATGTGCGCTTTTTCGTTGGATGGTGTTACTAGCGGCTTAGCTGTGGCTTAGTTGGGATTTTCAGTTGTTTTTTTGCGGAGTTTTGTTATTCTTTACGGCTTAAATGAGTCGCCAGTTTTCGTTTTTGTGTGTATCCTTGCTTTTTGCCAAAAAGAGGCACTCAAAAGTTATATACCACTGTTAATGAGCACAAATAAAATCTTCCTCCAGCGGCGGGTGAAGGAAGCGACTGAATTGGGTTCGCAAAAATGTACGAAAAAAGCAAGAGCCAAAAAAAAAACAGCGGCTCATCAGCAGCTTAGCTTCTTTTACCCTCAGCGGTCTTGGTATCGACGGACCGGAACAATCAGCTTACAATCGCCATCGCCGGTTGTGTGACCATTTTCACACGAAGGTCACAACACCACCACCGTTTCGTCTGGCACTAAAGCACTAAACTAACTATGATCTTAATTCTTCATCTCTTCCTTGTGCGTTTGTTTGTTTCTGCTGCTTCTGTTGTACTTCGTGACCCGGACATCCATCCCCCATACCCCGTGCAGTAAGTCGCCTTGGCTCCGGCTGGCATGTAGCCCAATCGACAATCGTTGCACCGTACCGGGCATTTTCCCGGGAGAAGCTGCCCGCCCGCATCGGCGCCCACATTGGGCTGATGCACATCAACATCACGCTGACGGCGCTACCGGTCGGTAACTGGACGCCGCCGGACATTGATTTCAACGAGCGCTTCAGCTGGAACCAGGCGAACGACATGGGGAACTCGTACCGCGATGCACTGCAGCGTGGACTACCGTACCCGATTCTGACGGTGGCCGAGTACTTCAGCCTGGGACAGGAAGGGTTCGCCTGGGGTGGACAGTACCGTGCAGCAGGATACTATGCAAGCATACTACTATGGTACTGTGCTGTGCTCGAGTCGCGAGCGTTTTGGCGTGACATTAAATTTGCACTGCTTCACTTTCTAGGGCATCGTTTGCCGCGTGGCTACTGATGAATCTGCTGCTGGTCGCGGTCCCTCGCTACGGTGCCTATACGATGACCCTGACCGGTGCGCTGCTGATAGGGGCCAGCATCGGCTACAGCTCCATGCTACCGAAGCGTCCGCTAACGATCGTTATCGAAGGAGCGCGAATCGATTTCCATCTGGGGTGGTGTTTCTATCTCGTACTCATCGCTGGTAAGTCTCGGCAGCGGTCCCATCCGACCATGAGAATCCGTTTCACCAGCGCTTTTGTGTCCATGTTCTCCATTCAGGGGTGTTATGCTTCGCGATCGGATTAGTCATTTCCATCATTGATCTTGTGTGGCCCCATCGCTTTTCTACTATCTTGGAGGTAAGTTACGATACTTTGTCCCAGAATGCATTTAACACCGATTTCTGTAATTGTAGGTATACTATGACACACCGTACGATCGGCACGTAATTCTCGAGGAGTCTCATGACGTTAGGTATCGCAAACGGAACAGCAAAGGACTAGAAGAACCACCAGGTCTTGGATCTCGTATTCTGAGGTGAGTATTCAGATGAATATCGTCGAGCAAATGTTTAATACGAACCGTTCTATGTTGCGCTTTTCCAGACGTCTGTCCTCCAAAACTCGCGATCAACATACCGACAAGATGGGTATCGAAAACCGTGGTTTCCAGCACGATGTTCCCAAGTCACCGTGGCGTTATCCGTTCCGGCGGGCCCAACAAACGCCTCCGCAAGGTATCCAGCGTACAATTTCGCAGGACTCCACATCTAGTATCGCATCTGCCGCTGCCATGTCCCAGTCGCTCCACAAGGTGGCACTCTCGCGAATGCTACCGTAAGTGAGCTGTGATTCTCCATACAAATGAACCTGTGTTAATCATCATTATTTTATGTTTTGGACCTTTGCAGGAAACCTCCATTGGAACGTACGCGTGAAATTTCCAACTGGTAAAGCCAGCTAATAGTACGCCATGTAGTGTCTTGAATAGTGATCACACAACGAGCCGTCTGAGCAGTCCTGTTCGTGCGTGATGATATTTTTTGTGATATTTGTAAGAGTGTATACAAACCTCCCGCATCTGACAATGACGAGTCCCAAGTATTTTAACGATAATCTGTTTTAACACACATTTCCTTTCAACTCTACTTCTTTCAACGGCCACGTGCCCATTAACGTTTCCGAAGGATGCAGGCTAGTAGTGACTCGAGTCCATGTTATAGGGAGTTCGATATGTAAGTTTCATACGAAGCATCGGACGGAAAACTGAGACAAATGATGTTGCTAATCGCAATCAAAACGTTATTGATAAGATGGAACGTGTAACGCAAAACATTGAAGCGGACCTAATGCGGGCAGATCAGTTTTAAGCTATTTATTGTTCCTGTACCAGTGTTAGCGATGTAGCAGTTTCCACAATGCGTAACACAACGCGAAACGAAGCGCTTATAGCGCTGATGTATGTTAATCCTTGCACAGTAAGATCGGTTTGTAATAATTTAAGGAAGATTGTGAATTACTTGACGAAAAATCTGTGACCACAAAGGATACAAATGGACAAATGGAATAAACATTCAGATTTGAACAAAAATCTTGTTTATGTAGTTTTGTTTGATTTCTGTGTAAGTGCTTCAATAATTGGCCTTGAGAAAAATATTTAATCTTACAAAAGAAGGAACGAAATACCATGAAGTCCTGGCTAGTACTGTATGCAAATATAGGAAGCAAAAAGTAATTCCTTTTTAGTATTTGATTGAATACTCAGCCAGCGGCTTTCATTTGCCTACCCATTAACCGTTTCCTGATCCAAACCCAGGATCTTTCTTTGGCAGATTTGCAACGAAATTTCCGGTTATGCCGAATATTGCTCAACTTCCTACCGCAGTAGATTTCGTTTAACATTTTCAAACTTCTGTATCTCCTAGAATATTGAATTAATCCTCCTAGAATTTGTAGATTTTCGTTTGGAAAACAATATCGGTACAGGTCTAGCATGTGCATAAGGTTATGCATCTATCTTATAGGTTTTTTTGTCTCGTAGAGTATCATCTTTATCGATTTTCCATCATTCATTATAATGATACTAGCGGCTTATTCTCGCGTTTTTATAAATTTTTCTTCTTATGACCAACAAACTCGATAAAACTCGGGCTCCAAATAAATTCGATGAACAGATGTATAGCCGTCTGATGTACCAGTCTTAAACAAAAATATACAGTATATTGCTAGAGTACATTATCTATAAAAGAGATTTAATTGGTAAGTGGCATCGTCGTTCCACCCGTCAAGATATTTCATTAACTTCCGTCTAGCCTGTCGTATGTTTCTGTTTGTATAACATCACCTCAATGTATTAGACAAAAACCTAAATAACATCTACTCGAGCTTCTGTAAGTCACGTAAAATAAAAAAAATCAAGAACCGAACTGGTGGAATTTGTAATTTGTTTTATGTCAAATCTAAGATAAAACTACCAGCTGATAATACTCAATATGTTATTGTTGAAATATATCACCTAGAGTGTTCAAATTAAATCACTCAAAAAGCACTTGTTGAGAATTGTACTAACATTTAAAGCTTCCAAAGCGTTTGCGCCAAAAACCCGAAGACCACATGGCAGCATCAAACATTTTTGAACGTAAAGGCCTATTCGCAATCGTGCATAAAGCCTTTTGTTGCTTGGGGCATTCGAAACGAAAAGCTCTTTCGAACTTCCTTTGCAAAATTGTTACCTGTGCCACAAATGTCATCTACGTTGACCTCACGAGCTGTCACAGTGCACACAACAGCAAAACAAAAAGCTGTACAGTTCAAAAATCACAATCAGCTCGCACGGATCTGGTTATTTTTCTTGAGTTAAGTTTGTAAACGTTTTTCTTACCATGTAACGTGTGTAGTGCCGTCCATCTCAATAATTAGCTTGTATCGATCAACTTACATGCGATATCACCGTTGGCGAGAATGAAATCTCACGCACCAAAAAAAGAAGACAACGAAGAAGTTGGTTGGTTTTGATTTGTGGTGTGCCGCGTCGTTCCTGCCTGTTTGCATAACATTGCTGCGTACGCACTAAGCGCACGTCGTACGGAGCGATTAATTTCCGCTATTAAGCTACTAGATCAGTTCGATTTGTGTGTCCTGTTCTAAAAGTCTAACCAGACTGTGTGTCTGTGTCTGTGCATGAGATGGTTTGTGAAATCGTCCATCGTGAAGGAGGAGAATGTGTGTAGCGCTGCGTGAAGCATCAGCCGTCCACCGCAAATGAGTGGCGATCGTGCGGCCACGATCGAGAAGAAAGTTGCGACGTGATACTTTAGCTGCCCGTGTGTTCGTTCGTTTGATAAATTTAGAGAAATCGATCGCCGTACCGCGCGGTGTCTGTTGTTTTTTACCATCAAAGTGGCACACGCTAAATGTAAAAAGCTCTGCTCCAAAGTGCTTCCGTTTGCTTCCCCAGCGGTTCTGATGATCAAGCAGTTTGTAGGGAAAAATGCTTCACAGTGAAGTGAAAAAAAGAAGCTTATATGGAATGTGGTGCCTATTTCTTTGACGTCCGAATGTGTCCCTTTTGCAATCGACCGTAAACCTCATCAAAAAAAACGGAGAGAGCCACCAAAAAAAAACCAGTGCATCCACACGTTGACCACACCACCAGCAAACCGTTGGCTGTCTGCGTGTCACACTGCAAAGTGGTGTTTTAGGCATTGGGGCATTGGAAAATTGTTTCCAACCCCGACAACGTCGTTGGAGCCGTGGAGCCGTAGCGGTCGCGCTCAAATGCTGCCGATGTTGAAAGTGAAGCAAAAATGAAGTGTAAATGCAATGCCGCCGCAATAGCTGTCGTGTCAAAAGTGGGCAAAACCATCATCGTAGTAGCATCGTCGTCGTCGTCGTTGTCACCGTCGCCATTATCGTCATCGTCGGTGGTGTCAGCATCAATCCTGCACGCCGGTGTAGGAAGCTTGAGGCAAGCGCATAGGTGCGTGCGGTAGCGATCATCCTCTGTGGTCCATTTCCCTCGCAGCACTGCACATGCACAGCGGTGGCGGTCAGCGATTCCGTTTTGTAGTGGTGTGGGTGATGCACTAGCAGTACCCGTCGGTCGTTTGCATTGGAGCCAATTGCGATTAGGTTTAATTAGCTACGTACATAATGTTGATTCGTCAAGCCAAAATCTACAGCGAAAGTGGTGCATTTATTGGCACTGGAAATAAGAATTAAACCCCGGAGAAATACCCCATTGTGTTGCAGTGAATTTAACGCAAAAGGTTAAAGTAAATGCGCTTGCGCTCCGATCCGTCCCGTCATCGTTTTCTACTCGACAAGATCAGCCTTTGCGTCAACTGTTGTCGTAGGTGTACAAAAAGAAAAAAGTTTTCGTCCAATCACCATCCCTCGCAAGGGGGCGAAAGCAACCAGAATCTGAGCAAACGGTGATCAAACGATCGTGCATAGTGTGTGGGTGAACAGAAAAGTTAGTTAGAATTCAAGAAAAGTGACAGCAATCATCTGGAAGTGCGTGTACAGCCACATACCGAATACAACAGGCAGAAAAAAACCAGCCCTCAAAATGCCTTTCCGCCTGAAGCTAAAGAAATCACGCCATTACAATGTCATGTCCAAGAGCCTGTTCGTCATATCCGTCGATCATTTGGGTGAGTAACTATTTGTCTATAACGTAACGGCAGGAATTAGCCGGCATAAAATTACTTCACTGAATGTAGATGAACGTAATACTATCAATGAACGAATCTAATAATATTTTGGTTTAGTTTAAAAATCGGAATCGGACAGCTATTGTTTCATAAACATCCGGTCCGCAGTGAGCCAACGAACAAATGAAATGATACCTGCACGATCGCGAGGGAATTGTCCAGCACTAGTCAAACATTCCTCTTTATCCTCTGTATGTTTGTGTGCATGTGGGTTGGGGGCACGATGAAGAAAGAATGATTGAAACTGAAACTGCCATCAGGCCGGGGATGACATTCCACGACGCTGAATAACAAATAGACGTCACCGTATAATATTAGTGAACTTGGTTCAGTGCGTCGGCTACCTCGATCACGGCTGTATATGCTCTCGAGCGATCGTTTGCCACCGCCCCACGTCGGTCGTCATCGTTCAGTGATTTCGACGGGGAAAAGTCGTGTTTCGAATAGGGGTGAGGACGTAAGGACGTAGAATAAAAAAACACACACAATAAACAAACGCAGACAAAGTACATAAACCCGTGCCTGTCTGGTGTGTGCAAATCAACCTGCCAGAATTTTCTGTCCATTGAATGTCGTTAGCTAGTTGCGGGTTAGTTAAACGCATCTTCCTCGGCACGCTCCAGTGTACGAATAATGAATAACGAATGATAAATTTCTCTATCGTCGTTCTATGACCAAGCGGCATAGGTAAATAGAACGAAAAATAACGAGACGAAGCATAATCTGATGAGCTTTAATTTATAAGCAAAACTTTCATATTAATTATGTTGATAACATCAGTAACCGAGAGAAGAAATATTTTTGGGAACTTAGTGGTTTTGGCTTTTTTGTGCAATTTGTTTTTCAAATAATGCTGAAAACAATGATCATTAACTGCCAGTTGGATTATATAAAGCTGTGTCATATAAAATCTAAATGTAGAACACAAATCGTAAAAGATCAACATTGTGGCCCAGATACTTACATATTTAATATAAAAATTGGTGAATATATAATATAAATTCATTTATAATTATAATAAATAAATGACTTATATTTATATCAAATATTGGTAAATTTTAATATTGATCATTTACAGACATTCAAACATTTTTTTTTTCATTTTACTAACTTAAAAAGTTTCGCTGCCTTAGCCCGTTGTAGTGGTTCGAAGTGCACGCAATCATCGATCTGCATCGCTCTCAACCATCACAATTTGGACCTACCGAAGCTTTTGTATACGAAAATAAGAACTACTACTACTAAAATACGAACTAGATTTTTTCGTCCAGTGTCATTTATATCACATGATCAGCCCACGTCAACTTGACTCCTCTAATTCGTTATTCGATAGTGAGTTCAGTTGAGATTTAACACAGCCATTTTCGGCTGGTCTGATAAAATTGATGAAATGCTATTTAATTAGCAAACTAATTAAGAAATGCGTGAGAAAATGATGAGCAAAGCAAAATCAACGTTATTCAATGCTGGTTGCACTATAAATTTGCACAATCAGATGAATATTAATTTACCTTTTTGGCAAAATAGAATGTTGGTATATCTAATATTTTTCATTATGAAATGGAAAGATTATTGTTTGTTCTCTCAATATTATAGTTGTGGATAAAGATAGTTTTACCGGTGAGAATATAAGCGAATTTTAAAGAAGTAGGTGTAGAAAAGTTAAACTATTTAATATCTAATGATCTAAACTTTTTTTGTACCAATATTTAAAAAAAAACACCTCATTGTCCGTTGTTTTATGAGATAATACCTTCACGCCAGCACAGCATAGCAATGTCCTTCACCTGAAGGTATATTTCTCAGTAATCTTTGAGTTATCACAAAACTTGAAGCGTAATTTCAAGGCGACATCTCTGTACGGCATGGCGACAAGATGCGCTTGATTAACATCCCTAAACGAAACGACAAGTGGCAGACAAAGAATGCGAAATGATTACACCACCTTCCGGCGGTCTCGTAAATGTGGTACAAGCATGAGCAAATATTTACATCGACCGCGGGTATCTTAAGGAACGCGACCATCTATCTCAACCCACCGTTGACATTCATCCACCGTTATCAAAGCATTCTCTTTCGTCCGGCCTCGTTTGTAGGTATGTTTGATTGCACACATTTGATAAGAGCACGCAATGAACGAAGAGGCTTTCTGGAAGCTCAGCGTTACTGGCAAATTGCGGCTCGATAGGGATGAGCGCGATAGCATTTCGTGCGGGTAGGACACCTTCATTGACCCGTTTTTGCGTTGTTTACATGCCAATAAACTCTTGTGTATGTTAATTTTTATTACATTACGTGTTTGAATCACTGAATGTAATACAATAAATAGTGCCACAAATAAATGTTGAAAATTTTGTTTTGTTGACTCATTTTATTCGAAAAGCATCGAAAGAGAGAATCTCAATCAATCTGTCCAAGGGTGTATCAATTCAATTTTATCGCTTCCCGTTCAACAGACAGAAAAGACAAACTTTCTTGGTGGCCACTTTCAGCATCGAGTGGACCATGTCTCGTACACCCTCCGACAGCCCAATGCCAGTGACACCTACGCTTAGTAAAACAGGGAAAAACAACTTCTACTTTATGGCGCTCACGATGGACAAGCAGCTACCCTAGGGTAGAAGCAAGCCAGATACCTTAAGTCGTACGTCTTCATCGTCTTTCCGTAGCTCGATATCGATGGTCTTTGCCGTGATGCTTCACTGTAAATGGGGGGAGGGTTGATAAGAAATGTAATACCTCACCGTAGCGCACGTTGATGGGTCTCAGATTTACGTACTCTGAGCCAAGCGACGTACTTTGCGCCTAGCTGATGGAATGATTGTGTGGAATGCGTGACGACAAACGCATTCAAAGAACTGAACTTACAATGCTTCCGTGCCGATGCATGGTGCAATTCATCGTGGTCGTTTGTTCGCTTTGGCAAATGTGCACCACCACACATCTGAGTCACAATGATTTCGTAGGATTGTGAGAGAATTAAGGAATCTACCTGCCGGATAGGAGACAATGAACGATGGAAAAGTTCGTAGGAGTAAACAATTGACATCGTGATATTTCATATCAATTTATTCAAAGTTTTTTTGATAGATGTAACTTTTTTCGAGAGATGAATATCGATAAAGGCAATTTGTCTTTTTTTAAATTCATGTTTCAGTAGATGTATACTGTGTTATATCCCGAAGAATAGGTTGCAATACGCTCTCCACCTTTAAGGCTTCAGCTAACATCATACATCGTACTACTATCGGTAAAAAAGTAGAATAGAGCCCTCAGGGGGAGCGTCTCGGTGGCAATCGACATAACTGCGCCGCTCTTCATACGGCAGGACCGGCGTTCGAATCCCATCCGGGCCATTCCCTCGTTCGCACTATTCTGTTGCGAATAAATTCAAGCCACGGAACCCAGAAATGGCCCTTGAGGTTGTAGTGCCGTGGAAGAAGACGAGTCCCCATTCATACGAATATATAGAATATGACTTACTGTGCGATTGAGCCCAGTGTACATTTTACCTAAGAATATTAACGACATGAGACTTTATATTATTTGAAATGACTATTTTGAATATTGGAATTTAGTTCTATAGGGATCTACTACGGGCCTGATATGCCAATCTGGAACTTTTAAATAGAAAAAAATCGTATAAAATAAGTAACAGACTAATCAAACCGCTAAACAAAACGGCAAATTTGTGGTGGCTATGTCATATTCCGATAAGAAAAAAAATCATTAAAAAAATGTATTAAACCGTCAATCTATAATAAATTATCAATTTTGGTGTCTGTCCAAGGTCGGTGTGCTCGATCTTTATTGTTATGTCATCACATTCGTAACAAGTATTTTTTTCTTCATGTCAAAGGTACAGGTGTTATTATACATACTTCTATAATAGAAAGAATCGTAATGTGCCTTTACGTATTCTTTAGAGCACGCAATTGACATTCAAGGGGTTGCGCGAATTTTTTATGTACAGTCAGTACACGAGTTACGCGTTTCTCGACATACGGAGATACACGGATTTTAAAATTTGTCATTTTCCAAACAATTCCTAAAAGTCGTTAATTTTTTTATTTCAAAAATTCTTCTTTTTCTAGCTCTACAACCTCGAGAGGTTTTGGCAAGGAATGAGATTCAATCCCAGGTTCTGCCGTATGAGACCGGCTCCGCTATCTCCTCGGCCTCCGAGCTCTTCAAAATTACTTTTCGTAAAGTTTTGTTGAGTTATTGCATTTCATAATTTAACTTCAATGGGAATATCGATAATTTGTAGTAGAATTGTCAAAATAAACTTAAAATATTCATAGTTGATCCTTTAATGTGCGGCATAAGCAACATGTCAAATGATATTCGACTTACGCGGAAATTCGAAATACGCGGATTCCCCCGGATTCCATTATCCGCGTGTGTAGGAAACCGACTGTAAATTGAATGGCTGTCGTTGTAAATATTCTCAAAACCTAGTCTATCATTTAGGAACATCTAACTCGATAGTAACGGCCAGTAATGTTTATAAATAGGAGCATATTTTCAACCATGAAAGTATTATCCAAAGACAAGATTAATCTTATAATCATCAAACATTCCCCCATGTTGCATGTGTTTTGTTTCAATTCCTAACACTTATCAGTCCATCGCCTCGACTGTGACGCCCGCATTCGGACGCCTGCCGTGATTGAGTACAGCAGGGTTAGTGTGGAGCCTTACGTTCTCTTTCGTGAATGTGCGTGATAACTGTTAGTTCGGCTTCAGCAGACCGACCACTGGAGAGAGATCGGCCGATCAGAAATTTCCGCGTGGTGTTTGCGGCGTGTGTGTTTATTTTTTGTTTCGTTCCCCTTCATCACCAATACCACCACAACAGCGGTACCCACCGTGGTGGGTGGATGAATTTCTTGCGCTTCCCAGGCGCACGTATCTTCTTCGGTTGCCGTTGTTATTGGTTGCCCGATTGGCAAGTCAAGTGGCGTAGAGTAGCGTCAGTGTAGTTCATTCCCGCGGTAGTAGTTGCGGTTTTGGTGCGTTACATCCGCCCATCGGTGAATAATTCGCACGTGGAACGTACTGGTGTAGTCGGACCGGAATCCACGAAACGCTATTACTATTCCACCGGACGGCATCGTCACACAACCGTATATGCCGAGGATTTTAATGATCACCTCCGTGTGGTATACTTGAAGGCATTCGACGATGATGTCATTACGTTTGAAGGAACGTTAATTCTATCGGATCTGCTACAACCAGTGAACTTGATCAGTCCAATTTGCGTACTACGATCGTCGCTCAACGTGATCATCTCGGATGTGTGTTTAGTGAGTGGGTAGTTCGTGTTCGACGTAGTTTTCGCACGGTGTACTAGCTGCCCTCGGGAAAAAGGGTGGAACCGAAAGCATTCCCAGTGCCATTCAGCATTGACGACTTACAGAAAACCAAAACCACACAGCATGCTCCAGTTAGTCGTTACCATTTTAAGTAAGTGTGTTAGCCACTAAAGCCCAAATTGAAGTAATGCGAACAGATCTTTCATGCTCGGTGCCCTTGAGATCTTAAGCCCCGTTAAGCGCCCCTGTCTGAAGAGATTTTTTTTTTCGTTGGTTGTTTGCTCGCGGAATTCCTTTTCTTTCGAGCAGCGGGTGAACCGCCAGCGTAAAATAAGAACAGATTTTATTTACCACAAATATTGTACATTGCTCATTTACAACTTCTCTGCTGCATAGCAAGTAGGGGAAGGAAACAAATAAACGACTGTCTTATAGGGTGTTGGCGGAAGGTGCACACCTTTGCCGCGGGAGATTATTCAAATTTACAACCCCCGTACGTTTGGGGCACGTGGTTGTGTGAGTGGCTTATGGAATGCGGTGATAAGAGAGCATCGGTCGTAGTCGCTAATTTGTCATAGGCCAGCCGCATTTAGTGAAGCACATTTTCTACGGTTAAATGTGCGATAAGTAAACGCTTGGTGAGTGGGGGAGGAAGAGCCCTACAAAAATTGATAGAGCTTTTGAAAAGAACCGAACCAAGCGCACCGCTAATACCGCTTGCTCGCGGTCGGTGTTAGAGTAAATGCGCCGTGAAAAATGGCGTTTCGGGTGGAAAATGAGCTTTCCGATAAGCTCTCGCTCTCTATGTTCCGTATTCCGAAAAGGGGGCCAATTTGTGTGCCGGTTTAGCATCGGTAAATAAAACCCAACGGTACCGCGCACGGTCTGAAATGGCACGTTGAGGTGTGGTCAGCAAGGGTGAAAATCGCCCCGAAACACGTACCGAAAAAGGGCTTCTCTGCTGCTCTTCCGGAATCGAGCCGAAAATGGCCGATAGATGCCAGAACCTGTCCGTCTGGCAGGAAGTGACGCTAGACGCGCGTGCTATGCCGAATGCTTCCGTCGATAAGGGAACGTTGTTTTTGATTCCACATTCCATTGCCCAACGGTAAACTGGATGACTGGGGTGACTGGATAAGCCCATCCCCTTTTCGTACGGCGTATTAAAAAACACTGTCCATCAAACGCACGTACTTGGGGCGGTTAAACAATCATTCCTTAATTGTTGGATGTTGTGCCCATCAGCCGCAACTGATCGCGCTGGCAAGGTTGCCCTTGAACGGAGAGGAGACTAAACACTGTGACTCCCGTGCAGGGATTTAACCATTATTGTAGACTGTTTTTGTGTTTTGTTGTGAGTCAGCAATGTTGCCATTACTTACTTGTTGATGAACTTGCGGTACGTTTCATGGAGGAATCTCCGTGCGTTATTCATTGTTTACCTTTTTAGTGGCCATTTTTATGTAGCCAACCATCCAACGTGTGTACTACCGCATTGCATCAAACAGCGAATCAAATCTGAACAATGACACTTTTGTGTACCTTTAAGCAATCATTAAGAATGTCGATAAAGAAGTGATGTAGACTTTAAAAACGGAATCAAACAATTAAAAAACCTTGTTTTATCGCATCATTGTTCGTGTGTTTTCCAAAAAGATATTGATATCTTCAACGATTTGTTGTCATAAAATGAATGATTGGTACACGATAGCAAATGGAGTACTCGATTATGCGCCTTTTTTATCCATTGCTCTTTGTTATGTGTGTGCTTCTTCTACTTCTGGACATAAACTAGCGAGATTACAAGATCGATGATGACAGTACGACATAACTCATTAACACTCAGTTTGAAATCACAAAGAATTCTTGTACATTTGTGTGCTAATCGTTGTATGCTTATTGCTGAACATATGTAAACGCTTATGAAGGAAACGCCTTTAATATATATTACGTATGGGCCGAGGCGATAGCGTCGTTTGTCTTCAAACGGCAAGCGCCGAGGTTAAAATTCCATTCGGATAATTCCCCGTAGTGAGGATTGACTATCCAATTACGTAGTATTAATAAGTTTAGTAAGCCATTATATGGCCGTCATAGATCGTTACACCAAGCAAGCAAAAAAAAAATTAATGATCAAGAGTTACCTGATGGTTCAGGTTCTCGGGTTTTCAACGTCTGAAGTTGTAGCAATATCGATATATAAGGAAGAAGAAATTATCGAAGATCACCCAGATTGTTGCCGAATATATTTAAATTGAAACTGCCTCTATCTCCTCAGTACTAAGGCATCTTTTCCAGATGGTATGCACATTGCCTTTGACAAACAATTTCTAGTATACTCCCCGTGATGTATTTTCTTCAGACCAGCTTCACCCAAGTGTTTCTTCTCTATCTTAACCTAAGGTGTTCCACTCACATTGTCCTGATGGCATCCCTTCATCTATCTTAAAACAGTGCACTCCTTTTTTCCCCCTTATTAACATGTATCGTTACTGGATCGGTGTATGAAGGCTCCTTCCCTGCTATTTGGAAGACTCCTCGGTGGATATCTATCCTGCCGGAATGGTTGATCGCTTTGTATTTTCCAGCTTCCGAAGTATCTCTATGTTCAATTCTTCATCTACAATTTACTCCTCCATTCTTCCTGTCTGTGTCAACCATTTGTCATCTCATCAGTATGATTTCAATAAAAAACGAACGTGCATGACTTCACTAAAGCAACGTTAAATTTACGAACAAGATTTGCAGCTGCCAAACCGATGTTTTAATACAAGAATTTATTGACGGCTTGTGACAATCTTCCTTACTGATGGCCAAACATGATATGCTTGGAATCGGAGGTCAGTCATTTACCTAGTTCGGTTCCTATCTCTTTGACTGATCGTATATAGTACGTTTGTTGTCCTATTTTCCAACCTCTTTGTGGGATCTTCTTGGCTCCCTCAAGGGTGTGTCTTTAGTCTGCTTTATTTCGTTATCTGTTAATGATGATGTTCTCTCTTCTCTCCTGATGACTATCTGCTTTACTCGGGCGATCACAATATCAATGTTTCTGTAAGTTCGTTAGGTGACTGTTGTTCCTTTAATATTTTCTCAGTTTGATGTTTTAGCCTTTGTTCTGATAAATGTTGTGTCATTTCGTTTGGGAGATCTCATGAGTCGTAATAAGCCGAGAAACTTCGGTAAAAGACTTGGGAATGTGCCTGGCTTGCTCCTTGCTAGACTTGCTCGTTTAACACCCACGTTGAGCATGTTAGAAGTCCAACAAATCCTTGGGGCTGATTGTTCGATTATCATCTACACTGGGAGATCCTATCGGCTTAAAGGCTTTATATTGTTGCTTGGTCTGTTCCACCTTGAACTTCACCTCCGTTGGTCTCCTCCAGATTCGACAGCGATGGTTGTTCTTCGTATTCTCGCAGGATACCAACGTACCCTTCCATCGTATCCCGTCCACTGTTGAGCCACACATTTGTATGTATGTCCTTTCCCAGCGTCGTTTTTTCCCGCCGATATTTTATTTGTGGCTAATCTCTACTCCACTTCCTTAATAAAAATTAATATTTCCCTAAATCCTAAATACAATAAAGCGTCCCAATAAACTTACCTATGTATAATAATCAATCTCTTTTTATTTATCTAATTTTTCAGACTCATCGACCAAGATCGACTGCACGCTAAGTTCGGAAAGTACTGGCCAGGAGTGTTTGGAAAATGTGTGCCAAAGAATATCGATCCAACAACCGGAGTTCTTTGGTCTTCGATATGTGGTCAAAGGCACGACCGATGAGATGCGTTGGGTCGACCTTGAGCGTCCGCTCAGCCGTCAGCTGGAGAAATATTCGGCCAACTCGAAGATTTTACACCTGCGCGTGATGTACTACGTTCTATCGGGCGTTAGTTTGATACAGGACGAGGGTACGAGAAATTACTACTTCTTGCAGTTGAAGCACGATGTTGTGGAGGGTCGCATCAACTGCGATCCCCGGCAGGCGGTAATACTGGCAAACTACAGCCGTCAGGCCGAATACGGTAACCATCAGGATCGACACACAGTGGAGTACCTGAAGACGTTGCTATCCTTTCCACACGAAATGGTCCATGCAAACCTGCTGGAAGCTCTAACCGAACAGGTGATCCAGCAGGCACATGAGTTGCACAACGTAACGCAAGGTGATGCAGAAAGCCTGTACATATCCGCCTGCCAGCAGCTGGATGGTTATGGTCAGGAAACATTCACGGCGAAAAACGAAAGCGGACTGGAGGTGATGTTGGGAATCTCAGTGTCGGGCATCATAGTCGCAAGTGACACAAACAAATTTTACCCGTGGCGTGACATTACGAACGTGGTGAACCACAAGCGTGCGTTCAACATTGAGTGCACCGTGCCACGGGAAAGTGCCGGGTTCACTGTGGCAGACGTTGCAACCGGTCGGTACATCTGGAAGCTGTGTGCGTTGCAGCATCGGTTCTTCGTAACGTACGAGCAGAACCAGACGCAAGCGAGCCAGATGAACCTGAATCTGTTCCAAAACATGGGCGACAACTTGAACGACAGTCGCGATGATCTGCTAAGCGAACAGCAATATATGCACGCGCAGCAACAACAGCATCAAGCTAGTCCTTCGCCGGGAGGATCCCAGCCTCCGTACCAGGGTTCGATGGGGACGACGAATTGGCCGAGTACGCACGAGCTGGCATCGCACTCATCGAGCATGTGGAACAACGCGAACCACCAACAGCACGCAATGGTAGATACGCAGCCCGGTGGCGGTGGAGGAGGAGGTCATTTATCCTCTAGCAATATCACAATTGCGACCGGTGTTGGCGGAAGCATCAATAATCTCAACAATCTCAATCCGGTAAATATGATGCAATCGTCGCGTTCTTCCGGGCTCGATATTAACCTCAACTCAACCTCCAACGTGCCGTTGGAGTACTCGAATCAAATGGGTTCCAGCTGGGGATTGAACCCGGTCGGTTCGAATGCGTCACTCATAAACCGTGCTCAAAGTTCGTCATGTTTGGATCTAAGCAACAATAATCTAACGCCCGACCGGGATCGATTAAAAGCGCTTCTTCCGACATACCGGCCAGCGCCGGACTACGAGACGGCTATTCAGCAAAAGTATCGTTCAAGTAGTAACGATGTGCGGCTGGTCAATGGAAATTTATTGCATCTGTCCGCTTCCCAGATGCTCGCGGCACAAGAGCAACAGCATCAGCAACAGGTGGCACCAGCAGGACATCATCTGGAGTACGGAATCACGGGAAGCCAACCGGATGTATCCTACTACGGACAGCATTTGCAGCAACAGCAACAACAGTCAGCGGCCACCCAACAAGTTCACCAACAACCTTATCCGGATGTAACACACCATACAACGACTCATATAATAGGTCCACACTATTCAGATGCGTCCGATTATGGATTGACGCATCGATTTAAAATGATGCGTCTGGTAAAGCCACCTCCGCCATATCCCGCCAATCGACTCAGCTCGACATCAACGCCTGATTTGGCTTCCCATCGGGCCCTTCTCGGGCTGCGCAGTGCTCAAGTGTCCGGTTCTAGTCCCGATCTAGTATCAACTCGTCCGTTGATGAATCACCATCACCATGCGGCGCACCTTCAACACCATCAGCTGCAAATTGCTCATCTTTCGCAGAGCGGTGGTCAAGTGTGCTATCCTGGATTGACAACTGCTGGTAATCCCCATGCACAGCTGCACCATTCCCAGACAATGCTTCCGCACGGAACGTATGAAAATTTAAACTTTATGGAGAATCTAACATCAACGAAAGCTGGCTTAATTTCAGCTGCAAATCAAGGTGCGCCCGGTAATGTGTACTATTACGTTCCCGGAGGTATGGAGCACATTTTGTTAACTAGTGGAAGTACGCCCGGTGGCGATAGCAACAATCCGTCCTACCACACAACCGCCAACGGTCATATCGGATTGGCCCCAAAAACGCACCTCAATCGTTCGTCTCAGCACATTAACGGGTCGATCGAGCCTATATATGAAAACGTCCCACTTCCCTGGAAGGATGAGAACGAGGTGGTGGGAGAGGTAAGGAACCGAACTGCGAGTGTCCAGTCAGCTCCGGGAGTGCCTCACCAACCAACGATGCGACCAATGCCCCCGACGCCACCGCAACCACAGACCCCAACCAGTACCAGTGCACCGGTGAGTGCTCTAGATGGTGCCATGTTTAACATCCAATCTCAGGCCCAACAACCGCAGCAACAGCTCAAGCCATCCAAGCAGCAGCAACAAACACCGGAACAACCAGCAGGACGCCAGCAGTTGTTACAACAGCGAGTTTCCGAAGCGGGAGGATCAACTACTGTAATGGGACCACCGGCCCCAACATCAGTCGAAGTTCCGAAGCACCAAACCAGCAATCTTTCCGGAAGTATAGACACTCAGCTGAACAGTTCTACCACCACGACAACAACGACGGGATCGAGTGGAACAATCGCCGTGATCAAGGAACCAATAGCTATGAATCGATCACTATCATCGAATAATGTGCTTGATGCTTCGCAACTCTCCAACTACACGCTGAACGAAACTGCCCAGAGTGGTAGCGTTCGCAATGGACACAATGACTCCGGCATCAGTTCCATTACGGGATCGACCAATCTCGGAGGTAGCGGTGGCAGTACAACTAGTCGCAACACTACTCATAACAATAGTACGGCCAACACCACTTCATCGTCCGTGAAGGAGACGAAGCGGAAGCGTATCTGGGAAATTCTCGGTGGTCGATCGAAGAATTCCGCCGACAAACAAAAAAGCGCCACACTCGGGCGGGAGAAGGATCGCAAAAAGAAAGGCTCCGTGGAGCCGAATGTACATGGGAGTGGCAGTGGGGGCAGTGCTAACTCATCCATGAACGAGGGTGCGAACGGTGGACAGTTGCGGCATCGTTGGTCAACGGGATTACCGAGACTACAGCCATTGCCGGCAAATATCAGCAAGGAGAAATTGGTATGTTTGACAAATAACCGAATTGTGGAGTTGGCAAAGCTTAACTTTCAAATCTTTCCTTTTTACCTAGTGTTCGCTATTGGAATCGAAACTGGCCGATCCTCAGCTGTACTGCGAATTTGAACGCATCCCTAAACGTAGTGAAAGCGCCGTCTACAACTGTGCCTTGGCGGAGGATAATAAAAATAAGAACTTCGATGCGTCCTTCCTGCCGTATGATAACAATCGCGTGAGATTAACACCAACACGGGATAACCGTATGGGTTACGTGAATGCTTCCCACATAACAGTAAGTGTACTATTTGAGGACTATGCTTTAATTGGTACTGTTGGAATTGTCTTTTAGGCGGGTATAATTTCTGATATGCTTAAACCTTAATTTATTTTCCCCGTATACTAGAGCACGGTTGGGAACAAGCAAAGGTTCTATATTGTCGCCGAGAGCCCAAACGACACTTTAACGACGAACATATTCTGGCAGTGCGTGTGGGAAGCAGATGTCTATTTACTGGTGCAACTATCCAAAGAGCTTAACTATATCCCACAGACAAGTGAACGTTGTTTAGAGTATGGACAGGTAAATAGTGTAACCACTTCACACTAGCTTAACAAATAAAAATACTTTTAAATGTAACGTTTTGTTGGATGTCGTTTGCAGTATCAAGTATGGCGTGAATTTTCCCAAGAAACCGATCGCTGCACAACAAGCAAATTGCGCGTCTACCACACACAGAGCCGTCGTTATCGTTCAGTTTGGCATTTATCGTACACGGAGTGGGCCGATCAAAACTGCCCGGGCGATGTTGGACATTTTTTGGGTAAGTGAAGCATCTTTTACACACTCGTACGAAGGTTGGTTGTTCTAAAACATGTTTTTTTTCAATTTAGGATTTTTGGAGGAATTAAATTCCGTTCGGTTGGCATCAATAGCGGAGGTTCCACCATCGCACAATACAAATCCCCCGGTGTTGATACACTGCAATGAAGGTGGAGGCCGCACGGGTGTGACTTTAGTAGCGGACTTACTGTTGTACACACTGGATCATAATCAGGTACGTTAATTTCGATATTTAAACGTTCAAAATGCGGGAGAAAAAATCACGAAATTGTAATAATAAATTGTTTCATATTTTCGTTTGTTTCCTCCATTCGACAACAGGACATTGACATACCGCGATTAATTGGCCAAATACGACTACAGCGAGCCAGCATCATACCATCATTAGCGCAGTACAAATTCATCCACGCACTGCTGATACATTACTTAAAGCAAAACAGACTGATCTAAGGCCAAGATGGTCAAGCAACATACTGCTGGGTGCTATGCAAACTGGTTGCAATTTTTGGTTATTTTTCGACTGAATCCGATCACTTTTAACGAATGCAAGGAAAAAAGACGAGCGAAAGGAACAAAGCACTAAATTCGTAGGTAACAGACGTGCCTTATTAAAAACGCGCCAAATCTGACCGGTAATGCTTCGAGCAATACCCCATAGCTACCAATGATTGCGCAAAGGTCGCAAATGTGTGCAAATAAAAAAGCGCTCACTAAGTATCCAGCTCTTACCAGCTGCGGACAACAGGCAGTAAACCTAGATAGCCTATGATCAATGTGAAAGTTAGTATTAACCTAGACGAAAATGATGTATTATTTGATCTTTTTAATTCTTTTATTTCATGATAACGAAATCCTAAACGGTAATACGTGAAAGGATGACCTGTTTTAGCTAGCTAGTATTACATTTACAACCATTAACGCAACTACTTCTGTACCATGCATATGAAAAAGCGTATCGAACCGTTTCGTGTGAATGGGAGTTGCACTACGGGGTGCAGCTCAAATTTAATTACCACCACTAGTATAGGGAGCTACCTTCGCGTCATTAATATAGAAATGTGCTAAATTTTGTAAAACCTTCTTGTAACCGTCGTGTATAGCCGTGGGAAGTGGGGTGAAAGGGTGCGCAAACGTAACTTTAAAATGTGCAAAAAATTAACAGGATAACGAAAAAGTATTGCCTTCGCTGTAGACATGTAGGTGATTATTTATGTACGTCATTATGTGACCACTAGTGGCTGTATTTTTATATCTGTAGGAAATTTAAATGATGTAATATAATAAAATTTCGACTCCATGCAATGATTTGTACTTCTCGCTCAATGTATCATGTTCTAGGGTTTGTTTTTTTACAAATCTAGTATTTGAAACGGAACGAGTCATCACAGTTGTGAATGCCGCCTATAAGATCCTATCCCGAATACTCTTCTGCAGACTAGCGTCTCTTGCAACAGTTTTCGTCGGAAGCTATCAAGCTGGATTTGTTGGAAGGAAATCCACCACCGACCAAATCTTTACTCTACGGGAGATCCTCTAGAAGTGCCGGGAGCATTAGATCCCCATGCACCACCTGTTCATCGACTTCAAGGCGACCTACGATACCATAGATCGGACTGAGCAATGAATCATCGTGCAGCAGTACGGATTCCCTGCGAAACTGGTACGGCTGTTGAGGGTCCAAGGTGAGAGCATCGATCATGTTGACGGAACCGTTAGAATCTCACTGGGCGCTGAGACAAGGGGACGTTCTCTCCTATTTGCTGTTCAACATTGCTCTGGAAGGTGTCATGTAAAGTGCGGGCTTCGACATCCGGTACACGATTTTTACCCGTTCTCTCCAATTCCTTGGCTTCGCGGATTATATTGACATCTGCGACGGTGTGCGAGGCGTACGCCCGACTGAAACGCGAAGCCTATAGGATTGGATTGAGGATCAATGCGACGAAGACAAAGTACCTGTTTGCCGGAGGCTCTGACCGTGATAGAGCTCGACTGAGAAGCAGAGTATCAGTTGACGGCGACGATCTCGAGGTAGTAGAAGAGTTCTGCTACCTTGGAATGATCGTAACTTCGGACAACATCACCAGCGAAATTCGAAGGCGCATTGTTCAGGGGAATCGTGTCTACTATGGGCCCCACAAACTCCTGAGATCCAAAAGACTCCAACTGCGAACGAATTGCACCATATATCGCACACTGATACGTCCGGTAGTCCTCTACGGACACGAGTCCTGGACTATGTTGGCGGAGGACGCCAATGCTCTCGCCATTTTCGAACGGCGAGTACTACGGACTATCTTTGGTGGTCTGTGCGAGCAGGGCGTGTGGAGATAAAGAATGAACCACAAGCTAGCTGAGCTGTTTGGCGATGCGGATATCCTGATGGTAGCCAAAGCCGGAAGGATACGTTAGTTGGGGCACGTGATGAGGATGGCCCACCAAGAAGGTGCTCGTCAGAGATCTGTTCGGCACGAGGCGTAGCGGAGCACAGCGAGCTCGATGGCTGGAACTAGTGGACTCCAACCTGAGGGAGATCGGATGCACCCATGGATGGAGGAACGCAGCCCTGGATCGAGTTTCCTGGAAACGGATTGCAAATTAGGCCATATCACTCAGACGTGCTCGATAAAGCAGGCCAGTAGAGAAGAGGAAGAAGATGCATTTGAAAAAATGCTTTGTACCTTGACGTAGTATTGTGGGTCTTAATTTTTTTGAGCCCATACAAGGTACGATTCCCTGTTCCGGTATTTCGAAGTTACGATCATACCAAGGTACCGTTGGATACTGTGCTTCTTTGAGGCTCAATGCTGACGGGAAATCGGGGCCCCACATCTATAGAAACTCCTACCATATAGACTAAGCCGGTTGAGAACGATATCCAAGGACCTTTTCGAATGTTTTGTACAATTGCTGGTACTAACTCTTACGATCAACCCATAGATTAAGCTTCTCTGGGTCCATCTTTAGAAAATCTGCCTCCAAACCATTAACTGTATATTTGTTGTTTGATCTACCTGATAATTTCATCCAAGGCCAGTGGAGGACCAAGCTTCTTGGAGGATCGAAATGGAATGAATATCGGGGCCCCACATGTAGCTAGATCTATTACAGCATCTAGTTTGGTATCTCCTGAATCTGTTCCGTATCCACTTGTTGATCAATCTTTGCTTCGTTCATCAAGAAGCCCTTCTGCGTTACGATTTGGAATATTGACCGCTCTGTTCCGCGTTCAATTTCCTATATTGGCTAATTTCCGCCGACTGAGATAGGGGCACACAGCTGTTCGTTCTTGCCCTGGATGAGTAATTTCTGCGGAATTTTTAGTCATAGACGAAAGGGACCTAGCCACTTCTGCGTTGTTCAGCCGATCTAAGTCGCAATATAAAATGGCGTAACATGATCATAACCATGAAATGGCCTGAGCCGATAACGATCAAGCGTTGATCTTCGGAGTTGAACTTCCAAATGAAAATTATAAAGATTGAGAAAAATGATCTTGATGGCCGCTTACTCCGTCTACAGTCAGATCGATTTATGGTTCGCTTTAATTCGGGAAATTTTTAATCTCACGAAAATCATTTACGTTTTAACCCAAGTTATACTAATTCTTGTAATTCTATGCAAATTATACATAATTATGATGGCACAACAAGACTTTGTATTCATGTTCTGCTCGTGACTTGGACTAATACAAATCCTTCCTTCTATTGCACCATATTTGTTTAACAATTCTATTTACCAAACCAACGTTTGCGTTTGCTTTATAATGGTATAAAGCTGTATCAATACTGGACGAGTCTCCGATGAACGACTTTTTCCAATATAAAAACGATACGGGTGCAAAGCAAAGATCATCAGTTGAATTTGTTTTTCCACCTTGTCAGTGAATACATAATGAAGTTTTTGCTCTTGTTAACCAGTGTACTTTGCCTTGCGCTGATAGTGTCCGCTCGTCCGGCCGATGAGACTGACGATCAAGACACATCAACCGAGCTAAGCGAAGGTAGGACGGAACTTCTGCGTTAGAAATCGTTTTGCAATGATGACTGGGTATATTTCCTCCTTGCCTTTTCTGATAAGCGGACGACACACAGGAAGGAGAGACATCCGAACCCGATGCAGAATCAGGTGCAGATAATGCTGAAACAGGAAGTGAAGATGGCGAACTGGAATCCTCTCCTGGAGAAGAACATACGGACGATACAGTAAGTGACGGGGATGAAGAAACCAGTGGCACAAACGATGAGGATGCTGAAGGTCATGGCGCCGGCACTGAGGGTGAAGCGGGTGAAGAAGGTACAGAAGAAGAGCAGGCCGGTGAAGACGGCGCTGAAAAAGAGCAGACTGGTGAAGAAGGCGCTGAAGAAAACCAAGGCGGTGCGGAAGGTAAACATATTCTGCGGTATGCTCGAACACTGCTGTAATGTTCACGATATTCCATCGCCTGTTGCAGGTGGCGAAGAATCACGCAGCAATACCTACCACCAAGTGCACGAGCTGCTGAAAAACATCATGCAGGTTGGCACGAAGGACAACTATTTGAAGTCCTTCGTTTTGGCCCGCCTACAGGAACGTTTGATGAATCCAACAATTGACCTGGTCGGCACTATTGAGAAGTACTCGAAGGTGAGTATTCTAAACCGGCCATCATATGGTAATGTTGTCTAACATAAAGCACTTTCTACTTCGTCCAGATTAAAGAATGCTTCAGTGGGCTGGCAAAGGATGTAGGTGAACTGGTAAAGAAGTCGGAAGAATCGTACGCAGAGTGTAAGAAGGATAAAAACAATCCTCACTGTGGCTTTGAAGGTACTCGGGATCTTGATGATGGACTCATCGAACGGGAACAGGAACTCTCGAACTGTATCGTTGACAAGCGCGATGCACAATGAGCTATGCGGCGTTAACAAACGCTTTCTACGATCGTGAGAATGATTGTGACATCTCTGCAATGAATAAATGCACCATAAAATGAGTATCCTTCACTGTTGTTTGTTTGTCTGAGATGCATCAGTAGCGGATTAAGATGTTTTGGGGCGTTACAAATGTTGAGGCACTATTTGCCTAATCATTGGCCGGAAAGCGGGGAAGAGGAAATCACCACGATAAGTATTTGCCGGGAATGGAGTAACCTAGTGGATAAGACGAGGTGTAGCTTTAGTAGATGGTAGCGGGCGCAGCTAGTTGAAACATTACTGTTCCGAATTTAACTGTTGTACGAATTAGGTATTAACAGTAGTTATTGGAAACTAAGAGAAGGTCTAATCCTTTTGAGGTCCTAGAATCAGTCAATTCTTTTCTACTACCATCATTTAGTAAATTAGTATATTGTGGGTATAGCTTAGTAGCACCAACGCTGTACCGCTCCAAACGAGCCGTTAAAACACCACAACTGATCCTTTTAGGATCAAAGTTCGAAACCTGGAGATTATGTTAATTTCTAAGTAAAACATTTAACAAAAAGACATGGGAAAGTTAGGATTTCTCATAAAATTAATTACATGGAAGGCAACTGTTTAGTGGTACGAATCGTCATCGAATATCGATGATCGAGATTAAAGGAAAATAGGTACATCAGGGGATGGGTAATCCTTTCTGTCCTGCCAAAGTTCCAGACAGCTTGAGGAATCTAAAAGAAGGACTCGCGATATGTGTGGTTCGCCATTCGAGGTCGCTAACGATCCAGCTACCTTCACGGCTGGCTGGCTGGCGAAGACCGTTAGTAGGAGTTTATCGATTTTTAATCTACTGGCCCGACCCAATGGTGTTGTAGCATCGGCGGTGGTTTTTTACTCGAGTCTAACCAAATTAAAACCAAACCAAATTTACATCCGGTACGCTCGCGCGTAGCATGGACTGACTATCCTGCCACGTAGTAAAATAAGTCTCATGCTGCCTGGCCGTCATACAATACAAAAAAACTAGTTATCTATTAATCAGGCGATACAACTGCTAAGCGATCTTAGCAATATACTAATCGGGCTACAACTGCTTAGCGATCTTAACATAGCCCTGTCTATGCCAATGGTTTTGGAAAGTCTTTACATTGTAGGAATTTCAGAGTCAAAGAGACTTTTGATTTTTTCACAGAAGCTCAGCATATCCAGCTTGTTACGCGAAACTGAGGTCATTGATCAAGAGTTAGAGTTCGTATAGAATTCACTGTATCATAGAACTCATGTCTCAATTGTTAGAGTGTGAGTACTGAAACCATTAAAGATTTTCGACCGTTGTTTTATTTTTTTCTGTCTTGACCAGGTTTAGCAAACACGTCTGAATGACATGGCCTGGACGACACTCAATTTCCAGGAAACACGATCTAGGGCTGCATTTCTCCATCAACGGCTGCATCCAATCTCCCTTAGGTTGGACTCAATTTGATTCAGCTGATGGATCGCTGACGAGCAGCTTCTTCTTCTAGAATTGTTTATCCATCATCAGTTGTTCCATGATCTGATACGTATCGTTGATCAGCTTGGATGTATTTCTAGAAGAGAAGATTGACCCATATCAATATATTATCAATGTATTATATATTTATCGGTTTGTTGTTTAGATGTAATAGGTAACCTATATTTCAGTTTCTTCGAGCATGAACAGTTGTACCGTGATAAGAAAACAATCAAAACTGAGCCATTTAATGTAGATAACAGTACTTTATTTTCATTCCTAAAGCGATACAAAAGCGCGTGTCCTTCGTGCGCTCAATGTTCAGTTGAACTTTCCATTTTTTAATTCATTTTCTACCATTCCTGACATTAATGGGCCTTTGCAATATGTTTGATAAAGCGTGCATCCTAAGAAATAATATGTATATATGTATATACACGCTTGTATATATTTTTTTATGCAATAGTTTATAACTTCACATTCGATCGATAACATGTGATTTACCGCGTTCGCTTTAGATCCTTTGTATTTCTCTTATTAGTAGCATAAGTCGTACTGTAGTCGAACTATATCATCAACGGCACGGCTAGCAGAAAGGGAGCGAGAACGATTAGGAGCCTTAGTTTCGAACAAACCAAAAACTGTGAGTGTGGAAATGATCCGCCTGAATAAACAGGGGATTTATTCTATTTCTTCACACGTCTGTTTTGCAACGGTAAAACACTCCCTTTTAGACATGTCCGTATGTGCAGGATGCGAAAGCTCACCGTACTTTGTGATCGCACCTTGTTGAAACTGATCGTATTTCGTTTTGTTTTCTTCTAGTTCTCTTCAGCTGCCAACTTTTCGCCACCCATGATCGCTTTGATGTCTTCAGCGTCCAATGTTTCGTACTTGAGCAGTGCTTCTGCCAAAGCCTTATGCTCCTTGGCGTGTTGCTTCAGTATCGTCTTTGCGCGCTCGTAGCTATCGTTTAACAGCTTCTTGATTTCGTTATCAACGCTCTCGATCGTTGACGGCGAGAGGACCTCGTTCTGTCCGAATCCTTTCGGGCCCTCGATCGTGCGCAAACCAACGCGCTCGGACATACCCCATTCCTTGACCATATGGGCCGCAATGGAAGTGGCTTGTTTCAGGTCACTGCTGGCACCTGTAGAAACGATTCACCAACGTTCCGACATTAGCTTGTGTTTACTACCGTTTTAAGCGGATTCGGACATTACTTACCGGATGTAATTTTATCTGCTCCGAAAATCAATTCCTCTGCCGCTCGACCACCCATCATGGTGTCCATCATTGCAAGTAGCTGTTGCTTTGTTACATGGTAACGTTCTTTCTCCGGGATATAAGCCGTGTGTCCAAGGGATGGACCACGTGGCATGATTGTTACCTTGTGCAGCGGATGTGATTCCTGTAGAAGATACACGAAACCGTAACGATGTTAATATTTTGTCCGGTGGAAAATATGAGCCATACCAACTGACCTTTGTGTAATAAGCAACTATGGCGTGTCCACCTTCATGGTAAGCGGTAATTTTGTTCGCTTCCTCGTCCGGCAAGCGTGACTTTCGCTCCGGTCCCATAAGTACCTTATCGCGGGCATTTTCCAAGTGTTTCATTGTCACTGTTTCCGCACCATCGATTGCCGCACTAATTGGTTGATAAAAAGGAATGATCATTATGAAGGAAGGTGTTTGTTTTATGGCCAATTCACGTTCTTACCGTAGAGCTGCCTGATTGACCATATTCTCAATGTCGGCACCCGTAAATCCGGTCGTCCCCCGTGCCAACTGATCGATGTTAATTTCACGGCTAAGAATTTTGCCCAAATAGTACGTGAGAATTTCCTTCCGACCGGTGAAATCTGGCGTCGGCACAACCACCTCCACATCAAATCGGCCCGGACGCAACAGCGCCTGATCGAGGTCATCGCGTCGATTCGTGGCACCCAGCACGATCACACCCTCGTTCTGCTGGAATCCATCCATCTCCGATAGCAGCTGATTGATCGTTTGGTTCGCATACGGATGCAACACCGAGTTGGTACGCTTCGCACCGACGGAATCGATTTCATCGATGAATATTACGCATGGTGCACGTTCCTTAGCGGCCTCTACAAAAAAAAACCCCACACGCACACACCAAGTTGAAGTAATAGCGAAAAGGTTGCTCTAGATACCGTCGATTCTACTTACTGAAAAGATCCCGAACTCGACGAGCTCCCTGTCCGACCAGCACTTCATCAAATTCTGGTCCAGCAGCATGGAAGAATGGCACGCCTGCCTCGCCAGCAACGGCACGGGCAAGCAGCGTCTTACCCGTTCCGGGAGGCCCAACCAGCAGTACACCCTTGGGCAGCTTACCGCCCAGGTTGCTAAACTTGCCGGGGTTTTTAAGGAATTCAACCACTTCTTTCAGTTCCTGCTTGGCTTCATCGCAACCTTTAACATCCTCGAACGTCACGGTAATATCTTCCGGATCGACTTCCACCTGATTGCCAATTTGTATTCTACTAAAGAAAGCAAACGTCACACACACTGGTCAGTCGAACTGACGACCACTGCCGATGAGCCCGATCGCTCTACCCCATACATACCTAAACACGGATCCATTTGGCGACGCAAACATGCTTATAAAAATGCCGATGAACACGACAATAATTAGCAGCTGCTGAAAGAACTTCAAATACTTCATCGCCTTGCTGGAACGGTTTGGCTGATCCGGATGGGATGCGGTGAGGTAGCCCTCGGCGAACGCAATCTTTAATCGTTGTCGCTGTTCGTCCGAAAGCGTAGGATCATCGGCCAGCAGCTTGTTCAGTGGTTCGCCGTGCGCCGTAGGACTGATCGTTTGTGCCGAATAGGCCACCGGATCGTACTTGTGTGAGATTGGCGGTGGTGGATTTCCTGCAAAACAATAAAGGCACGTTTATTTGAATCGAACGAGAGCGGTGCACATTTCTCACCTAGCGCATCCTTCATTCTAGTGTATAAGGCCGGATTACGTTTCAGTTCGGCGTTTATGGAACGGACCGTTTTAAAGCCACGCTGCTGGGCAAAGTTCCAGCTCGTGTGCTGCGCCAGAAGGCTTCGCACAATTTTCTGCACGGATTCGCCTCTAAAGCAAATCTGCTCGGAGATTGCATCATGCTTTCCTTTTTTCACTTTCGGTGTAACGGTCAAACTCCAGGGTGCGTTTTCCTTTATACTGCCCAACAGTTCCACCTGGCTGAAGTGTTTCAGAAGGTTTCTCTGCAGCCGGCGCGGTAATTTCAACTGGTACAACTCCTCCGCCGATCCTGGCGCAGCCGTAGCTGCCGACGGCGAGGGCGCCACTGAGCTTCGGAACGCATCGGTGTAGAACCGGACGAGTGAACGCTTGAAGCGTGGTACGAAGTCCTGCTGCGCTAACTGAACTACTGCTTCCTTTCCCTGCTGCTGTTGGTGCTGCTGTTGATGATGTTTATGCTGCTTCTTAAAGACAATTGTACTACTTCGTGGCGTTATTTGAGAAAGATGGAACAGTATTTGCTGCAAAGTGGAAACGTAGAAAACCAACCCCGATCAATAGCCGATTCGGATCGAAATAGCTGACGTGCATCTTGCGCGGATTTGCGTAATTCCGAATGTAAGAAAGAGAGGAGAGCCAACTGCTGTACATCTTACCCGCGTACTACCGTGCTGATGTGTGTTTACTGTAAACATGCTAGCGCAAGGTTGTGTTATCAAAATGGATGCTGCCCGCTGAATTCGGTCTTCACAGCACGTGTAGCGGATCAATGCCACCGTATGGAAGTGGTGTCAACCGTTTGCTACTATTTGTAATAGCGATACTGCACTGGAACGCTGATATTTTGCAACTTTTTCACGCAAAAATAAGCACAATGATATCGCCCGCTGTTGTATAATTTGACATTTCTGTTAAGTTCGATAAACGTCAACGGCTATATCCCTGTGGGAACGGCGCTTCAACGGAATGGTGCAACATGGGAACCCAAGTACCAGATGTTTAAAATATTCCGTGTGGCGAAAAATATTCCGGTTTCATTAATTGTTCTGGATTACTGGAGTTTCATATTACTTCCATAAAGAGTTTCCCTATTTATATGTAGTGTACTTCAAATTTAGATTTTTTTTAAATGTTTGATTAGCAGATTTTTATTGATCTTACAAATTGCATTTGGCAGACAAACTCCACTGTGAAATGATGTGAAAACAAACCGGCACCGGTATCTCCTCGACCACCAGATCACCCCAATCGGTTATTCGCGGGATTTGAACCGAGCCGGATAAACGGACAATACGGATACCGGGTAAATTGTGGATTTCTGATAAATATTAATGCATGATGTATGGTAGGAGGGTTTGATTTTATGCTTCTCTGTTTTTTAAACTTTTGGTTTATTGATGGACAAGAAATCTGTAATTTTGATGAAAACTTGAGCAATTCGAATCGTTTGCTAATGGATCCATTATTTTTGCTGACGTACAATTGGTCAAATCGCCTTTGAAATTCATTTTTTCAGATGCACGGATAATCAGACACCCGGTTCAGCAGCACCCGCATAATCGACATTCCACTGCAAAATCGGCTACTTGGGTACCCGTTTGACGTACTGTCTAACTGACAATCAATGATGACAGCACAGCAAAATATGAAATAGAAAAAAAAACACAGTGGAAAATACTTTGCAAACGATTCGATAGAATGATGTGTACACATTCGACTCATCATCGGCGCAACGCGCAGTGAAAAATACTCTAGTTCTGTGCTGAATGCCGTGTTGGGACCGAAAATTCCGTGTGTGAGGTTGGAGAACTGTTCCAAATTGCGCTGTTTACAGATCGTACGCGAACGTGCGTCCGATGGTCGTGTTGTGAAGAATCTGCGTTTCTGCATGCAACGTATGCAGAAGTTATAAGTGCATTTCTGCATCGGTCATTGCAAAACGGTTTGCCGAAAAAGTGTACCGTTCGTGTTTGTGTGCTGTAAGTTGTCCCAGAAGCAATGGAAAAGTGAATCGGATGTCTATTGCAGCTATTTATCCGTAGTAAACATGTACAAAGTTCATTCGCTGTGGTTCTACGTGGCCTATTGAGGAATTGATGAATGAAACAATTTCTGTGGTTCCCCCGTGCGTTTGTGTGCATGTTTTATGTGGTAAAACGGTGGTGAAGATGCTGCCATGTGACGAAGGTTAACCCACACAGTTCCAAGGTTGGATAATAATAATCGTCGCAATAATAATCCCCTCAAAAGTGTTGATCCTCCCCTCCCATATCGCGTGTAAAAGCTATTGGAGAGAGAGCAAGTAATAGTGGATAGTGAAGGAAAAGTGTAGTGTTGGAAAATCCTCCTTACGTAAGGTGGTGGTAAGTCAATAGTGCAAGGAAAAGTGCAATATTGAGAGGCAGCAAATATCGCTTCCACCGGAGATACACCCCGGGCTATTTACACGTTTACGACGTGGTCTCGATCGGTGTAAAAGGGGCAGTAGCGGAGAGGATTGGTTCGTGTACGCGGCGCGCAATTCACACGCATCAGAATGTCGTTCGTCAGTGGTACCACCGACACCGAGGCGGCACAAAAGTTTCTCGAGGTGCTGCAGAACGATTTTCGCAATCTATCGCTCGAGACGAAGAAGAAATTCCCACAGATCAAAGAGGTAAGTTTTTGACGGTTTTTCTTGGTGTGTGAGTTTGTGCGCATACGGAAGATACGGTTGCGAGTATGCATATTACACATTACCGCATCTCACGCCAGCGCTATCCAACAAATAAACCATGACAATAAAAGAAGACGTGCCACAAAAAGCAATATCGCGTTTCCAATGGGCGGATGGGTGACGGAAATGGTACAGGCATGTTTTATAGTCAGGCGAATGTCTACACACACGCACACCATTTATCAGCTTCTTCCGTGCGCCACCTAGCGATTGCGTCCGAATTCGACTGTTATTTCTGGCTATCCATTATTAATCATCGTAACACGACACTTGAGCAAACTGATAAAATGATAGCGCGCGTACCGCCGGCTCAGGTTGGGTGTTGGGGAGTTGCTAGAGTGTGTTCTTCTTTACCATCAATTTAAACCAATCAGCAAACATGTAGCGGCATGTTCAATAATTCGTGTATTGTTGTATGTATTTAAAATTATATAATAATTTAAATCTACCAAAACATGAGAAAGAGTGACTTACTTGGTGCTGCCTTACCCACGTAGTAATCTCAGAAGAGAATCCAGCCTAGAACAAAAGCGTTCTATGCTAAGGAATTACATACTTTCGGGTGCGATTTAATCTCCAACCCTCAGAGACCCCTGCGGAACTGAGTCACAATCGTTTGAGAAGCAAAAATCGTTTCAATGTCTGCTCCGACAAAATCGCATTTATCAATTTTCTAATCCTTGATTAGAATGGAACTTTATCTCTAGGCGAAGAAGATAAACACCAAACCGCTGGCACTAAATAGGGGACAGTAGGTAAAAAAGGACACCTTAAGATAAATTAGGAAATAAATATGTGGAGATCATGAACGATGTGCAAAACTTATTTTACATCCTTGATTTATCAAAACAATCATCAACAGATCGAAGTTTCCATAAAATGTGCTGTTTTTTCATGTTTGTAAAACATGCTTCATTTCATGCAGTTTTACAGTGAAGCGCCGATTATCCGGCGGTCCGGATTATCCGTGGACAGTTTGAAAGGCGATTTGGCATATTGTTGATAAATGAACGATGTAAACAAAAAGTAAATGGTCAATTTATAAATGAGACAAATCGCTCAAATTTGCACCAAAATTTCAAATTTCTTTTTGAAGAGTAATCCACAAAGTGAATCAAAACAGAGTACTTGACAACAACCTCTCCAACCATACATCATACACTAATATTTGTTATAAAAACTCAAAGTACCCAATAAATCCGTACTATCCGCTTATCCGGCAACGGTAGAGTCCCGAAGAGCAAGGATAAACGGCGTCCCGTTTAATTTGTATGTGAAGGACAAACAACTGATATGGGTAAGATGGACACCTACTGAAAACATTGATAATTTTTTAATTTAACTGTTTTTTACATTACCTATTGTAATACGTTGCTTAGTACATTCGTGAATTTTTTTATCTCTTGGAAATTTTATTTATTTACTAGAAATAATCTGAAAATATAGTCAGTCTTGCTATAGATAAACGGTACGGAAGGGAATTTCGTACCGGTTCCATTATGTGAAAGGTCGGCGCCGTAGTCACTATCCCAACAAGTCGTCCCAATTTGTTGACATCTGTTAACCAAAACTAACAGCAAAATAATGAAAGATAGCATCGGTTAAATGAAACAAACACTTGTGTCCACCTTTCCCACTTTTCCAGCCAGGATTACTCGCTTACGTAGGAGGAGCCGCAAGTTAAAAAAATTCGAGATGTATTACTTATTTTCGGTGTTAGTAAAATTCCATCAACTAGCGTGCTCACTGCGGTTTTTTTAAAAAAATTATACAAATTTATCATACTGCGTATAATATGTTAATCTAAGTACTTAAATGTTGTTTTAGACGTTCAGATTTGATACTTCATTGTAAAAAAATCCAAAATAATGTTTATTCATCAATTATAAGAAGTGTCCACCATTCCCACTTTCCCAGCGAGGATTACTAGCTGACATAGGAGGAGCCACAAGTAAAAAAATTCGAGATATATTACTTATTTTCGGTGTCAGTAAAATTCCATCAACTAGCAAACTCACTGAGAGTTTTTTAAAAAAAATTATACAAATTTAACATATTGCATATAATATTTTAATCTAAGAACTTAAATGTTGTTTTACACGTTCAGATTTGATACTTCATTGTGAAAAATCCAAAATAACGTTTATAAACTAATTATAAGAAGTGTCCACCATTCCTACAGTGTCCGTCTTACCCCACTTTCCCCTACAACGTCTCGTGTTTTTATCCTAGTCACATCTTGATGCACTCGCATTTTTATATCATTTGTGCAAATATACTTTCACCTTAAATTGCGATTTCTCTCTGTGTCTCTTTTTTCTTTCGCTCTTTTTCACTTTATTTTTATTACAACGAAACTACTGACGTCGATGATGTCGTCAACAGTTCATGCAACGGAACATTTATGGTGGCGATCGCAATGGATTTCCCTCAACCTCGTTGCCGTGGTGATTTTTCATGGATTATCTCGATACCGATGGTTGTGTATTAAAGTAAACAAACACACACACACACACACACTCAAACCATGCCCAAACGCGATGGTAGGTCTATTTGTGACTGGAACTTTAATCGAATTATTTAACAACACACTGCAGAGCAATAATGCCGCCAGCTGGAGGCG
>KB663688.1:2279281-2315370 GCA_000349025.1 Anopheles minimus
CAACCGAAGGCATCCTTTTTAAACAGTTTAGCAAATTAGTCCACCTTTCAAAGGGCGCGCCGGTTGGTTGCTATTTGCTGCAGATAATAGGAAATGTGCAGTCGTTTCCTTCAGTAAACTGGCTACCGTTCCAGTACGACCCAACCGGTACTTACCGGACGACAGTGTAGCGAACGGATTAAATTCTAGTCAGTGTGCGGTTCAAAGTCCTTCGAATTGTGTCCACTACTGCAAACAAGGTAATCTAATTCAATATTTATCCGTCACAAAACGGCAGCAGGAGCAGCAGCAGCTCACGGAATGTTTTCCAACGGGCTTAATGGCGTGGGTAGAACACATTTTCGGAGGCATCACAAATTGGTTCTTGAAAAATTCTCCCAACAGTAAAAGGATTTCTGGGACACGTGAATGATGAACCAAAAACTTTAAATTGGTAAGAGTGGCTTTCCATCTCGAAAAAGAAGGCGCACGTCTTAAGACCACTCTAAATTCTGTTCAAAAGTCGGCCTCTTGTTCGATGTTTGAGCTTTGCTATGTAAGCGTTTAATTCCAGCGGGACCCAATACGAAGCTCGGCTCCGCACACACACACACACACAAGCCCGGCAATTAATTGATCGGAATGGTCCAGAAGTAGAATGTGAAGTGCTCTTTATGTAAACTTTTAAAGAGCAACAACATTTCGGGCTAATAATATGAACTCTTCCCAAAACGAAGGGAGGAACCACCGAATGAATAGCACAGTTTGCTACCGAACCATCCGGCATTTGCTACAATTTGATTACAATTAATTATTCAAACGTTGTGGAAAATTGTGCCCTGCGCCGGAAAACTGTGTTCGCTCCGCGTAGCAAAGTTTTCCATTTCGCCTTGTTATCAATGAAATTTACTCTAATGGTTTCATGTGGCGTGCTGCTCTCCGAAAGAAGGGACACTGTTTGACTATTGCTTGCAGGGAAAAAAAATACATAAAAACATACTAACAATTTTCTCAAAGTGGTGTTACTGTATAGAATCATTGAAAGTTTAAATTCCCATTCCAAGATGCACCAGAAAGCATCCCCATTAGCTTTGGATGCACATTTGATGTTGGTCGGGTAAAGTTGGTTTGTAAAGGTTTTTTTTGTCATTGTGGGAAACTGCTGTGCCAGCACTCTGCCATTCAGAAAAGTACAGTGAGTTTTAAAATAAAAAAAAACCACCTACAACCTTTGAAATATTGAAATTATTGTTACCACTACTCTTTATAAATATGGATTCATTTGTTGTCAAGTGCTTATTGTATGTGGTTCTATTATAAAATAATTGTAAAAAAAATCGCTGTTTCGTATATATAGGAGATTCGATAAGATTTAGTATGTATATAGTGGATTTCTTTAAATGTAGTTTCCTTAAAACTAAATCAAAATGAAGCAAACAATGTGCAAATATTCATGCCGTGTACAAATTAAAGCGTTTGTTTCAATTACAATAAATTTGTCCAGTTATTTAATTGTTATTGCCATTAATTCAACTTTTTTATTAATCCTTTGTTACCTATTACATTACATCTATGGAAGTTTACAATTATCTGAAGTGTTAAGTGTCAAGAAAAATGTTTTAAATTATAGAGATAAATAAATTCACTATCAAAAACTGCAAGTTATTGTTATTCAATTTTTTTAATTTATTTATTTTATGATTAGAATTTGAAAAAGTAATGTTAATATAAGCAAAATACGGGCAGGCCTAAATAAATTTTATTCAAACAGAAAAGGGAATTGCCTTATCCATTGAGGCTAAATTAACTAAATTGTAAGCTTCTATATAAATCTTCTATATAATATAGTCGCTTATACGAGATCCCGACGTAACATCTTAAGGTTTTATTTGTTGTAATATTGTATTTGAGATTTCCAAAATATCTATTGAAATAGAAGTGTAAAGTTTTGCCAATTTGGTCCAATTATTTCAAAATGAACACTCATGAAATAAACGAATGAAAAGGGATTCTATTCTACCTTTTTACCGTATGCTATTAGGACGCATACAAAACTGGGTATTGAAAAAGAATTTATTCGACAAGTAATTTTATTTATCTGTACAAAACTTTGGTTTTCCAGAACAATACAATACCCCAGTGTTGTTTTTTGGTATGATTTATTAACACTAACGGAATGCATTGACTTTTTTCACAATGGTAATTTTATGTCCGACACTGTTTGTACGAAAAGCGCATTCATAGCAGAAACCTCACGTGTAATCGTTTTTCTTTGTGGGCCATCGTATAACAACGAGCCTTCCCACTGATTTTGCACGCTGGACCGGATATAAGTTTCCTTTAATTCTTGAAAGCTTTACCGAAACACAAGACCATCCTGCCGAAATACTTGCTCAACGTAAATGGAGCTGCCAGGGTGACAGAAAATTGTTATAAACCGCAGTATAAATAGATTTTATTCGTCTCGCCAGCATCGCACATCGATGGAAAACCCACAAACGTCAAGCAAACGAACCGTCTTGGCTTTTATTTAATCAGATCTGATGCTCCACTGCCAGTATTATTATTTCCTTTGCGGTAAATCTTCCTTTCCCACCGGGTTTTTTTTCTCCGGTTCCTTCTGCCTGTAGTCTTTTATCCGACAGACAGCAAAAGTCGAAAATCCTTCGCATGTTCCTTTTCACGATGGACCTGCTATTTATTTTGAGAAGAAACAAAAAGCTTGCTTTCTTTCTCTAGAAAGAAAGATGCCCTGTGCTTTGACGTCCAGCTGGATGGATGTGGTGGTGTGCCTGGAGCTACAGTTTGGAGGTGACCATTCATTCGGTGAGCAGGACCTGATTTTATGTATCACATAGGCCCTCACAAATCCTTGGTGAGAAGAAACTGATGCCACAGCCCATTTAATCTGTCTACAGAGGCTCAGGATTTGTCACGAAATGTTTGCCACTGGACCGGCACCACAATTCTCACTCCACCAACGTTTCGTTTGAATGTGTGGCACTGTTGGTAACGAAAAATGGCCAACACTTTCTCAGCAGGGCCTAGCAACAATCTTTCACGGTTTTGTCTGGTCCTGTTTGTCAGTCGTTTTTGGTTAGAAGTGTTGATTTTGAGGTTTTATTCTGTTTATTTTTTTTGTGTTTTTTTGGGTTCATTTTGTCCGAAAAGGATTTCGTGGCTGAGCTGATTTACATGGTTTAGCTTTTTATGATTAGCCTGGCAGGGGTATCCATTTACGAGGGAAAGTTATGCATGATATATGAAATGCATGGTAAGCTGCCCAACTCGTATCTATTAATCTGTTAATTAAAGCGTGTTTTTCCTACCACTGCGTAATACTGTCATTAGGCATTGTTAAATCATGCAAATGTTAATTAAAATGTGTCACCATACGAAGGACGCAGAAAAGTATGGCGGTAAATTACTCATAAGCACGTTCTTATCCATTAAATATTTCGTTCATTGTAAAAATTATACACCAAGAACGATGGGTGAAACCGTATTTTGTTTAATATGTCCATATATGTCCCAAAGTTATATTCTTCTCTAAACCAATTGAAAAAAGCTTCTAAAGAATTTGTTGCTTATCGTCAGGAAATGAGTAGTTAGACGTCGAATATTTATTAACTAAATTATGCAGTTAATGTCACCATATTATCCTGAGTCCGCATTCATATTATGGTATACAATTAGAGCTTTTCAATAAGAACGATTTAATTTATCTTTTGTCTTAGATTTAAGGATTTAGAAGAAGTCGTTTTAAGGCATTAATCATATGAGTTGGTCTGCAAACTTCTGCAATAAAAGAGCCAAATATCATAGAAATAACATACACATGATATGGTGTTTCACAAAACCAAATTGTACTTAAATCAATGCACTGTTCATTCAGTTTTCATGGAACTTTATATTCCAAAAATCTTTTCCAAATAAACGATTTATTTGAGAACTTATCGAAACATGTTTTAACTAAATTTTTTAATTCCCATATGATCACACTAAGCAAAAATGCGTTTCCGTAGCCTATAGATAGAAAACTGAAAGCAGGCAGCAAAGACCAGGAGTTATAAGTTGTTCGTGGTTTACTGGCACTTAATAGTAATTGTTTGAGAATAGTTTTAATGCCTATTGTAGGATACTTTTTTGTAGAATGCCAACTGAGAAAGACTTGCTATAGATTCAAAAGGATCCCAAGTTTTCATTGTACTATTTTCATGGTTGAAAATAGCAATATGGTTGAATAAGCTACAATCTGTAGTAAAATTTCAGCAAGATTATCATGAAATAATTCCACAAAGAGGCTCACTAGCCCTACTGTGCAGACGGCTTGTGTATATTGTTCAATCTAGATTGGAATGAAAGATTAAAAAAAAAGATTCAAAGCAACGAAGTCCTGGTCAAATATTAAAAACACATTTGAAATATTTTTTCCGTTAGCTACTGGTAAAAAGAGATAACCATTCAACGTATTCATGATAAAGGTCATTAATTTTATCCAATCCATCTGTTCTTCTTTTGGTTTAACGATATGCGGATCATGCCGGCAAATATTATGGCTTATTAGACTATTGGTGATACCACACGTGTTTCACGTCAAGTCTTCAAATCAATACGGGGGAACGGTCCTTCAGATAGGATTCGATCACCAGTGCAGATGTGTGAAAACCGGTGACGCTATCGCTTCGGCCTTCGGACCGCCTAAATCGACTTATCGCTCTTAATCGATGTACTAAAACTCGTCTTTGAACAATTAAGTCTTTGTACACTGTTTTCTTTTTCTATGCTTCTATAGCCGCGAGATTTGCGGTCGAGAACCTGGTCTGCCATTTGTGGCTTCCATGACTTGAATTTGCCAACAACAGGATAGTCCTGCATATGGGGGAATGTACCGGAAAGGATTCGACCCCCGGTCCTTCCGTGTGAAGACCATCGCCTTTCGGTATCTTCGGCTACCAAGCGACTTTCTTTATTATATATCTTTATTATTTTATATCTTTTTTTTTTATTATGTTCGGAAACATAAAGTATTATAGTTTCCAAATGTATTGTATTAACGTAACAAATTAACAGCCGTGGCCTCATTTCAGAAACCTTTTCCAATAAATATTTATTAACGTAAAATAAACTTGATTGTTAACGTAATATTCGTTCTCATATTACCTTCAAACCACCACGTACATAGTACCTCTAATTAATTATTTCATCCTTCCTATCGTGTTTTTCCATCATATTCCACCACCGATGATATAATACCAATTGAATAGCTTCATAGTGCCGCTCCGGTGGTTGGATCATGTTGATTTGTTAATTATCCCCAATTGCCTAAATACCGCAAATATGTGGCCAATGTTACATCTTTCGTTAATTCCTACCAATCGTCGGATCGACGTTTGTACCACCCGAAGGCTTTATCATGTGTCTGTTTATTCATCTACAATCGGTGGCATGGTAACAAATTTTCCGATCCTTCATTGTGATCCCACAATGATGGGGTTTCACATCCGTGCGTATATCAGTTCATGTGTGCCCCTTTTTCGCGAAATTTTCCAACCGTAGTAAAATCTATTCATGAATTTTGCAATGAAACGGACGGACATAACAGTACAGTCGATGCTTCAAACAGCATCCACCGCAACCTTTACACTCTCTTTACAACGCCCGCTACGGCTTTGCGGTACTTGTTTAGTAATAGCTTCCGTTCCCGCAGAGGTGTGAGCGTTTAATTAGATAGCACCCATGCAGGAGCTAATTCCTAGTGACTACCCATCGCTAACTACCCTTTTTGATTCCCACCGGGGGTCTGTCGTAATAAGCTGTTTCAGCACACCGCATAAAATTTGTGTTATTTCCGGTAGCAGAGCTGTTATCCTTTAGGATGAACTACTACGACAAAGGGTGTGTGGGTTGGAACGTGCCTTGCTCGTATATCGTGGATCGTGATAGCCTTTTGCATCATGTAACGATTATGATATCAGACCACAACACAGCTCTACGGCACCGACACATTTTTCCACGAAACAAACCCTTTTGTCCGAAAGGCTCTTAATGTATTTTTTGTAATGAAAGACCCTTTCAAAAAACAATAGCCTATTATTACCATAGAATGATGGAATATTTATGAAATTGAAAAAGTTTTGTCAAATTAATCACAATCAAGGACATCTCTCCGGGAAAAGGATTCGAAGGAAAATTAATATAATAAATCAGTGTGTTTCGGCTTTTGATTTGTTATGCTTTTAAAATGTGAGCATGAATGTGTTGATGTAAAATACTTACTAAATCAAAAATCTATCCAGAACAGAAGTAAAATCCGGTTACATAGAATGTTTTCTCGGAATGTTCAATTATATTTCATAACACTTACACAACATCGTGCCATTGATACGTTTCCCACTTATGGGCATTCTTTATTGTGCAAGCGTTAAGTTAGAGAATGGTACAGCAGCATGGCTTTTGATAGACTTCCACTTCATGGCTCCATCGCAGTAAGGATATCGTTGGGGTATTTTTAATTACAACAAGTTGCTGTAAGCTAAGTATGTTACAATTTTCGTTCCGGGTGGAAATTTGTGCTTTTAACGACGTAGATTAACACAGAAGGTAATGCAACGGGCTGTCGAAATGGTACGGACATTGTTCGATGCTTTTACTACCACAGAGCCTTCACGTTTCCTGCCCATCAACCTTGAAGGCAATAAATTAGGGTGCACGTCAAACGCGACTCCACGCCGTTGTTGCAGAAGGCACCGTACGTGGCAGCACTGCTTCTACAGTGAGTCCTCTCTGATACACCGCACCACATTGTTTATCACCGATTCGCAGGTGCACGATAATGGTTGAGGGAAAAATCATAATCATCACGCATATCGTTTCCGCCCCTACGCTCTGAAGCATGTGGTGTGGATCCGGACAATAAAGGTCCTTATGTTCCGGGACAATCGATTACACTCGTCGTAGCTACATACCGTTTCCGTGTACATGGTAGAATGCGACCGAAAGAGTTCTTTCTTCGCTGTGTATATGTGTTTGAATGATCTTTGCAGCAAGAAATAAAATTTGCGATGCTTTGTTTTGATAATTTCAACCGGAAAACGTGTGGCATTTGTATACGTCTTCTGGAGCTAGTGGCAGGAGCAGAACGGAAGGTGACAGGTAGTGGTGAAGGGTGAAGTAATTAAGTGCGCTACCATCTGCACCAACCCGTTCCGGGGGGAAACGATCCGGAAAAGGAGTCTAATGAGTTATGCTTAAGATTACTGATATGAAATTGGCGACAGCATGATGGTTCCTTCTGCTTGAGTCACGTCAACTCGACCGAGATGCTAAAACGTGATCATGCATTAAGCGGAAGGTGAATTAATCATATAGGGCCGGATTTGGTTCGCTCTAAATAATCCTCACCGTCTAAGGATTGATGTAAATCCCCTTTCGAGGCAATTCCTTAGAGCTGGGAAACTCGTAAAAAACTCTTTCGTGAAGGCTAAAGCTCGTTGTAGGCTTTATCTATGCTTTGCAGCATCAAGAATGAACTTCCCACTCTTGATAATAATTTGCTCCTAGTTGACAAATGCTAAAATGGGAAACAAGCTTCTCCAGACAATGTGATAGAAAAAAAACAAGTCTAAAGTCTGCCAACGTTTCACAAAGACTCTCACCACCGGCAAATGCAGTTGCCTGAAAGGAATAAATAAATGATTTATTGAGCAAAATAGTATTCTGCAGTTTGCAGTAAATGTCTCAACGACACTTTCCGCATCATTTGCAACAAACCAACTGTGAATGGAAGGGCATGAATGTGAAAGAAAGTAGTACTATCGGGTTTTCCCCCTACGAGGAATCGGCAGGAACTGTTTTAGTACGAATATTCCTGCACCTGGCAAAGGTACGGTTCTTTTGTCATTTTGCTATCTAGGTGCATCGTCAATGAATAATTGCCATTCCTTTCCGGATTGGGTTTGTAGCAAACATCATTAGAATCGAATGCACTATATCGAATTTGTCATTCGTTTTGCATAATGTTCCCAGTACCTTGCAGTCGTAAAATTCTTCGTATCTGTTTTGGACGTTAGAAATTGTCATAAAAATATCATTTGTCATCCGCACAAAACTAAAGATGGCTCCAAAATCGGTCAATGATGTATTTCATGTGAGTTGTATTATAACAATAGTACTATATTTGTGAGAGAAATTACTAGCATATTATTTTTAACTTCATTTATTTATTTATCTAAAAAACTCGACTCAAGTTACATGTTCTATAATGCACATTTTTTGGCTTAAAAAGTTGGCATACTCAGCGGCGGATTTATAAGTGCAGAGGCTTTAAGCTAAAATCATTGCCGAAGTGTTTTTCCACAACTCTACAAGGTTTAACACTTACAAACTTCCACCAACATTTTTACTGCATATAATAATCTCGGAAGTTGAGAAAAAATGGCGAAAATCTCCACTGAATGTGCAAAATTTGATATTGAACTGATTGTTCAGTTAAGTGACTGTTGCTCCAACTTTTAATAATTAATTCTCATTGTTTTACTGCTTAGGATCTAAAGTGTTCAGATTCAGAGGAACAGATTAGTGTCCTTGTTAAATAAATATGAGAGGATAATTATTTTATCTATGTATATAAAATTAACATCTTAAATAAAGTACACGCATAATCCTTCCAATCCACTGAAAAAAAAACACAATTTGAACTTTAGCTGCAATTAAATTACAAAGTTTATTTACTTTTGCAAACTATGTGTTCAGTAAGGGTGGCACTGCGGTAGACACGAGCACGTCATGTGATCATTTCTGATTGGTAATAGACAAAACCGGCTGAAGATAAGATGCGCTGAAAAAATGAATGAAGGATCACTGATTCTCCCATTATTACCTATAATCAGGGCGTTAGGCTGAATACAGCTAAATACTAAAACATTGACTGTGCGACTAACACTTTCTTTACATGTGCAACCATTTACTTAACCTATCTCTAGACTAGTAGAACTCCTTGTTTAGCTCGGGACCTCCCTGAATTCGGGCCCCATTTGTTCAACGTTAAACTCGCAACTTGGTAAATTTTGTTTAGTTCTAAACTAACAGGGACTTAAATTTACCACCAACTGGATAGTCATTCCTGCGTAGAGGGCAACAGTTTGCACGGGATACGATTCCTGGTTCTGCCGTGTGAAGATCGTTGCAGCTATCGCTTCTGCCACCACAATGCTCCACAAAGTAACTCATCGTGTGAGAATTTCTTCACTATTATGTGACTTCTGCAATAAGGTGCCCTTTCGTGGTTTAGAGAAAGAAATGTCTCCCAACTAATGTGAATAGTGTCCTAGATTAAGTGTAAGTTTATGTTTCTAACTTTAAGCCGTTCTATAGGAATAAAAAAAGTAAAATTGTATAAACCGTTTACTGCTGTACAAAACCATTAGTGTAACTAAACTACATGTTGCACTATTGTTCTACTGCTTCATGTAGAAGTATTAAAAGCATTGTATTCTACAATCATTTGACACGTTGCTCGTCTAACGGTTGAGCGATGAACGGTAGCAATTCGCAAGCGTTTTGATCCGCTGCCTTTGTCATGTATGAAACAGTGAAAATCAACAATAGAGATAGAGTTGTTATAACTGTACCTTCACAAATCTAGAATCAGTGCATTGTCGTGCGGAACAGGATGGAAAGCTTTTTACTTTTGTTCTTCCCCAAAACAGAAAACAGAGACACAGCGCAAAAATCTGTAAATGCAACGAAGCGGCGCATAGACATCAACAGTGAAACACAATTCTATCCACACCGTTTGTCATCGGATAGAATACGTTTGTTTCTGCTAGCGCGGTACTGTTTGGCATGATGGTTCTGTGTTTCTCAAGCTTCCATGGAACAGCTACGGTGATGCCACATTATGGTACCGATTTGTGTGCGGCTTAGCAATCCCGACTGTTCAGCCTCCACGGTACTTTACCCTCTTTATAGGCTGCGCGTGATGCGGCGGATCTTCATCCGTCCATCGTGCGGTTTTACGCCGACACAGGAAATTCATGTTGTATGCTAATTAAGCGTCCCAGTTGTTCTAGTGTTAATCTTTTTGCTATTGTTGCGACCATCCCCAACACTGATGGTGTACGATTTTTATCACTTGTTTTTTCGTGATTTGTCTCCCCCATTTCTCTAGCTTGCACCATTTATGTGACGAATCTTTATTCTACTAGACTCTGTTTAATATTCTGTCTTTTTTTAACATTTTTCTCATTCCATTTTGCCGCGTCACGCTTTTCATCATCCCAGTCATGCGAGGAAGCGATCCTGAAGCTGAAATCGGCAGGCGCTAATCCACAAACACCTGTCTACTATGTGGTCAACCAGATCCTTTATCCGCTGGTGCAGGGCTGCGAGTCGAAGGATTTAAAAATAATCAAATTTTGCCTCGGAATGATGCAGCGGCTCATCACACAACAGGTGGTGGATCAGAAGGGTGCGCGCTACATCACCGACACGCTCTGGATGCTGATGGAGAACGGTACGGAGGAGGTAAAGGTACTGCAAAGTGTCACCCTGCTGCTCACCACAAACACGGTCGTGCATGGGGAGACGCTAGCAAAAACGCTGGTCCTATGCTTTCGACTGCACTTCACGAAGGACTCGACCACGATCAATACGGCCGGTGCGACCGTGCGGCAGCTCGTATCGCTTGTGTTCGAGCGAGTGGTTGCCGAGGAAGCGGAAGCGGACGCTAACCAGGACGAACGGCGAGAGGTGAACCTGGAGGAGCTGAAGCTAGCGACGGGGGTTGCTCCGAAAGGTTTGCTTCCGTGTGCGGCCGATGCGTTTTTACTGTTCCAGGATCTGGTGCAGCTGGTCAACGCGGACCAACCCTACTGGCTGCTGGGCATGACCGAGATGACCCGCACATTCGGACTGGAGTTGCTCGAGTCCGTCCTCACGCAGTATACGTCTGTGTTTTACAGAAATCCAGAATTTAGCTTTCTCCTGAAGGAGCGGGTTTGTGCGCTGGTGATAAAACTCTTTTCGCCCAACATCAAATATCGCACCATCGTTCCACAGGCCGGAGTAGGCGGTGCAGGCGTACAGCCGGGTGGTGGTGCGCCACACGACAAACCGTACTTCCCCATCAGCATGCGGCTGCTCCGTGTGGTGTCGATACTGATCCAAAAGTATCACAGTCTGCTGGTGACGGAATGTGAAATCTTCCTTTCGCTCATCGTAAAGTTCCTGGACCCCGACAAGCCGGCTTGGCAGCGATCACTCGCGCTGGAAGTGCTGCACAAGATGACCATCCAACCGGAACTGCTCATCTCGTTCTGTCGGTGTTACGATCTCAAGGATCATGCGACAAACATCTTCCAGGACATCATCAACTCGCTCGGGACCTATGTGCAGAGTTTGTTCATCAACCCACAACTGCTCAGCGCGTCTCTTGGAACCGGTGGTGTCGGGGGAGGTGGTGGTGGTGGCAACGGAGGTGGTGGCAGTGGCAGTGGGGTCGGAGGAACATCTGGACAGCAGTCGCAGCTGATGGGCGGAATGCCCGTAGGGCCGGGCATCTCTCCGCAGCCCGGTTTCATTTTTCGCGGTGTGTTCCTCCCGCTCGTGGTCACGTTCCCGAGCGGACAATCAAAGTCCACGTTTCTGGAGATGCTGGATAAAATGGAACCACCGCCCATCCCGGATGGGTATGGGATATCGGTGGCGTACGCTTGCCTGCTCGACATCGTGCGCTCGATTTCACTCTCGATCCAGGGTCCGTCCCAGCTGGGAGAGGAAACTCCGGCGCCTTACATGCAGCGCGTCAGCGAAGCGGACAAAGCGCTCCACATTCAGCTGATACACTCAAGCTGGCTGGGTTTACTGACGGCGCTGGGTCCACTGATTGATGCCGCGACGGATGAATCCTCCACAGAGAGCGTGCTGAAGGCAATCCAAAACTATGCGGCGTTGTGTGGCTTGCTGGAGCTGCACACGCCGCGGGATGCCTTCATTACGGCGCTTTGCCGTGCCTCGCTACCGCCGCATTACGCACTGTCGGTGCTGAACGTGAACTATCAGGGTAACGCGTTCAAATCCCACATGCGCCTGGGCAGCCAGGACATGACGGCGGCGGGCATTGGCTATCATGGAGGTACCTACGCGGACATCGATCAGCAGCAGCAGCAACGGCACCCAGTGGTGGCCGTTGGCACGCCGCTCCCAACGTCCTCACTTCCCGTCGGTGCCCACCAGGGCCCGGTGTTGTTGACCGCCAAAAATCTGCAGTGTATGCGCTCGGTGCTGCATCTGGCCCACTGCCACGGTAGCATTCTGGGTAGCTCGTGGCACATTGTGCTCACCACCCTGCAGCACTTGGCGTGGATTCTCGGCTTAAAGCCTTCCACCGGCGGAAGCCTGCAGGCCGTTCAGAAGCCTCCGACCGACGCGAACTCAATCACCCAAGTCATGACCGACCTGCCGGTTCTGTCGACGATGCTGAGTCAGCTGTTCGAATCGAGCCAGTATCTGGACGATGTCGCGCTGCACCATCTCATCGACGCACTGTGCAAGTTGTCGCACGAAGCGATGGAACTGGCGTACAATAACCGCGAACCGTCACTTTTCGCCGTGGCCAAGTTGCTGGAAACGGGACTCGTCAATCTGTCTCGTATCGAGGTGCTTTGGCGCCCGCTAACGAACCACCTGCTAGAAATCTGTCATCATCCGCACATTCGCATGCGAGAGTGGGGTGTCGAAGCGATCACGTATCTGGTTAAGGCCGCGTTGCAGTACAAGTACGAGAGACCGTTGAAGGAGAATCTAAAGCTGCAAACGTTGCTGTTGGGACCGCTGTCCGAACTGTCGTCGGTCCCGCACGGTGACGTCCGACAGCGCCAGCTGGATTGTGTGTTGCTCGTCCTGAATGGAGCGGGCGAAACACTGTCCCATGGTTGGCCGCTCGTGCTGGGAATCATCGGTGCCGTAAGCGACCATCACGGTGAATCCTTGATCCGCATTGCGTTCCAGTGCTTGCAGTTAGTCGTTACAGATTTTCTACCCGTCATGCCCTGGCGTTGTCTCCCGTTGTGCGTCAACACAGCGGCAAAGTTTGGATCGCAAACTCAGGAACTCAACATTTCACTGACCGCCGTTGGTTTAATGGTAAGAGAACCGCCACAAACCATTGAAGCATTGATTCAACCCCACTTGTTTGTTTTTTCGCCCTCGCTAGTGGAATATTTCAGATTACTTCAATCAAAATCAGGAGAAACTATCGCAAACCGTTTGCGACGATATGTCGGTGCTACCGGACTTTCCGGGAACGTTAAACATGCCCCACTTTGACCGTTTGTGGATGTGTTTGTACGCCCGGCTGGGTGATCTGTGCGTGGATCCGCGTCCAGCCGTAAGGAAATCCGCCGGCCAAACGCTTTTTTCCACCATTTCTGCACACGGTGCGTTATTGAATCCACCGACCTGGCAGGCCGTCCTGTGGCAGGTGTTGTTTCCGCTGCTGGACAAAGTGCGGGCTCTTTCTAGCTGTGCCAGCAACGAGAAGGTCGACACCAGCGGAAACATTCTTATTCACCATTCGCGTAACACAGCCCAAAAGCAGTGGGCCGAAACGCAGGTCCTCACGCTGTCGGGTGTGTCGAGGGTAAGTCGGCACGGTAGAATGAACCGTAAAGGATTGGTATATGTGTGTTTTTCATACCTTTTTTTTGTCACTTTTTTATGCAGGTATTTAACACCAAGCGTGCGCTGCTGCAGATGTTGGGTGATTTTCCCCGCGCTTGGGCACTGCTGTTAGAATTTATCGAAAACTCAGCGCTCAGTAAAAGCAACGAAGTGTCACTGGCGGCACTAAAATCATTCCAAGAAATCCTCTACAACCGTCCCACCGTACCGTCCGCGGGTGGAGCAACATCCGCTTCGACAGGTGGTGGCGGAGATGAGGCCGGTGCGGTACGAACGTCACCAGCTGCCGCGGAAGCTGACATTTGGAACGTAGCGTGGCGTGTGTGGTTGAATATTGGGGCGGAAAGTACTAAACCTCCGACGCTCGGTGACCTCTCGGATAAGGGTACCGGAGCCGGTGGCAGTAATGGCGGGGCCAGTGAGGATCTATACATCCCCAGCCAAGCCTTTTTGACCGCGCTGGTACACATATTCCCGGCACTGTTTCAACATATAAGGGCGCGTTTCAATAGTAAAGATCTAACGCAACTCTGTGCAGTGCTGATGAATGCGGTCGCCGTTCCCGTACACAGTGATTCGACGCCTTACATAATGTCCACTATTTCGGATTCGTTACTGACACCACTACACGACGGAGTGCTCGATTGTATGGAGTTGCTCCAGAAGGAAGCGATCCACGGTGGTGGTGGTGGCAGCGGAATAAAAAATATGATATCGGCCATTTTTAAGCAATTGTTAAGTTTCAGTAAATTTGCCTGTGCTCCACCGAGCTTTGATCGCATAGAAACACGGTAAGATATTCTGCTTTTGCTGTTGTATGATAATATCTCGTCTAAGAAGAGTCTTTTTTTTTCGTCCCATGATAGTCCTCTGAAAACGGCGAGAAGTGGGAGCGGTGGTACGGGCACCAACACTGGAAACAATAGCAGCGGCGGCGGTCTCATTCATCCCGTTTCATCCACAGCCAATGCAAATGGCGTCGAGTGGGTTAGCATGAACTACATCCCGTTCGGCGAGAAAGCGCTCACAGTGGCGGTAAAGCTTTACCAACAGACGGCCAACGATGGAGCGGTGGTTGAAGGACAGATACTGCACGAAATTATCAAAGCGCTACATCTGCCACTCTCGCTAAAGTATAAGTGCATGTCCTCGAGCACATGGAAGCTGGCTATCTCGAGTCTAATCAGTGTGCTCCATACCGGGTTGCCAGTGGCACGGAAACATCCGAAACAGTTTGCCTCCATGTGGAAAGATTTAGCGGATACATTGGATCAGTTCTTGTTTACGAAAAGGTAAGCTAAATTAGGTTTGTCTATCACAGGATGTTTTTTAATGGTTGATCGTTTTTTTCTGTTGCAGCATATGTATCGTTGAGGATCGTGGGCTAGACGAGCTAATCTTGGACGAAACGATTGATTGTCAGGTGATCGAGCTGATCCGCGATGAAATTCTCCCATTCAGCCAAGAGATCCCGCAACAGTTCATCCTGGACGCGGTAGTGATCTTGAACAAGGGCTCTATACACTCGGCAACGACCGGCAGCACACCGTTTGCTGGCTGCGAAACGGAGCTTAAACTGCGAGAAGAGTTTGCTAAGACGTGCTTCGAAACGTTGCTTCAGTTCTCGCTGCTGGACGATCGTGTCGGTACAGCGGCTGCTGTCAGTACGGTTGACGACACTAATCTGGCGAACAATAACTCTACCTTATGCGATGGTCAAGGCGGTAAAACGTCTGAGGGAGGTATTGCGGGACAGTTGGCGATAACGGCACTGCTGCATCGGTTTGAGGAGGTTCTTAGAAAGTTCAACGAAGACGAACGATTGAGTGGCAAATTTCCCTTACCAAGGTATGTCTCGTGAACTGCTGCTCGAGGATACGACCCAACAATAACGCCCGGTTTTTCGCTGCTTGCAGGTATCGTTTATCGGAAATTTCGTTCGTGCTAAAAGCCGTCGCTACTCTTGTGATATCCATGAAAAAGGCACCCCCTGCTAAAGGTATGTTTCAAATTGCCAGTGCTATTCCATTTAGTTTAGTTTATCAACATTACTGACACTTTATTCACACTGCAGTTGGTACTACCGCCTGGGAGCAACTGATCAGTCTGTATCCTTATTTGGTCGATTGCACAACTACCAGCTCAGCCGAGGTGTCTCGTTCGCTTCGTGAGGCGTTGTTGCAATACTGTGATTTGCTGCGTCCCCCGTGCTTGTCCACTGCTGCTGCGGATGCAAACGGACACAGCAGCACCCCGCCAGCCCACAGCAATGAGATCGTAAACACAAACGGTATCAGCCACTGTTAGCTGATGTCCAGCACCTCGTCCAGTTTCTTCTTCCTCGTGTGGTACGATTCGGGTTTATTGATGAAGTTGTTACTGGTCTAGGTCTTCAGTTTTCTTCTGGCAAAGCGGTCATTCACAGATTATAAAATGACAGGATACAAAATTGGACGTGATGAATATTAACTTTATCATAAATCTGATCGCCATAAAGAAGTTGGTGCCGACAAATGGAGACGATTGAGACGAATCGTATAATGTGAATTGCAGAGCAAATAATGTTGATGGAAAAAAAGAATTGTAAGATGAGCCAAGCGAGGTAGAGAAATATCGATGCACTTATTCAACAGATATCTATTTTCGTTAGTATTAGCATTTATCCGTTCATGCCACTGCTATATAAAAAATTGCAATTACATTACGTTACAGTTGAATATAACACCTAGCGAGAGGTGTAGAACAGCTAATGATTGCACGGAGCTTTTTTTTAAAGCCAATTTAATCGACCCAGTTTCGCATACTTTTTAATTACAATCGCAACCCGGTAATAAGTCGGATTGTGAACGTCCGTTTACTAAATCCAAACCCATTAAGCCCGCAACGCCAATGCCGATAGAGGATTATCCCTTACCCGTTTCATGCAGCAATTTTAGCTGGAAAGTATTTGTCATATGAATACACTACATAATTTACTTCAGTAGCGTAGAAATCGTTCTAGTAGTGTTCTTGTTCCATTCATTCGTCCGTAAGTTCGCATATTGCACCTTTTCTTCTACGAAAACAATATTCAAACAAACGTACATTACCAAAAACAAACAAAAAAATATCATCAAATAGCAAAAAAGTAAATCTTTACACATGAAACAAATGTCAAACATCAGCTTTCCGACGTTCCTCGTTCCACACGTTCCAGTTAGCATTATTAGCAGCATTAAGCATGGTTTAGCATGTGCTGCAAGCATACGAGTTACTAGAAAGAAAACACAAACCATCTTAATATGATTGTCCAACATGTTTCTCATTTAGCTGACCTATGTTGCGCGAGAATGTGATTAAAATTCCTTCGCTAGTTTGATTGGGCGGTTCCAACACAACCATGATTTACGGTTGAAGGTAGTAGTACCAAAAGAGCACAGATGGGCAAAAGTAGGGACGATTGCCGAAATACGACTAGCTGTAGGCCAAATTCTCCTCGAACCTGTCAAGATTCCTATTCTTTTACCCGCACTTAAGTAGTAGTTAGAGGTGTAAACCCGACTAAGGAAGCAAAATCATCTTAAATGGTTGTGTTGTATGAAATGAATAAAGATTTGATCGTAAACAAAAAGAAAACCATTCCTAACCACAGGCCATTGAATGCGGATTTCATGAGGAACATGAACGAGAAGCATTTCAACCCTTGCTCTGTCTCCCTTCCCCGTGCTAATTCACAAGTGTGATCCACTTCCAGCCATCCGGGAAGGTTTAGGGTGGAATTTTACATTCAGCATAGCAGGGGCAAAACACTGATGGTTCAAAAGGAATGTGTCGCGCTACGTACACAATGGTACGACGGCACAGCGCTCTATTCAGTTTTAGCAAAAAAAGAAGCGAACGTTCGCGATTGTGAACTCGAGTAGAGGAGTTTTAACGAATTTACATTTGAAAAAGCATCTAGAATTTAAAATAAAGATTTATTAGTGACAACTTGAGATCATTTGCCTTGCACCATTTGTGCAACCGATGACGGAAAATTGATCATTAATTAAATAATTTCCTCCCAATTAAAATAGTATAACTTCAAGTACTTACCCGTATAACTTAAGTTGTTCGTCTGCACTGGGAGAATAATTTATATAATTTTAACAATTTCAGCATAGCCTTTTCTTTTTCGTGTTGTTTAAATTGTTTTCAACGTTAATTTCTACTACCGCTTTAGCACGTTTATAAATGTATCTCGAGGAACATTAATGTTAGCGATGGATCTCATTTTTTTCTTTCCCTCAGATTGTTGCTTGAGTAGCTTCATTCGTCTGGTAACATCTCCACCATACTGCACAAAAATAAAACAAAACAAAAGCATATGAGTATGTGCATAGTGTGGGAAACGTGCGTAAACCTACCAGTTTGGCCGTTACATCCTTCCGGTACGCTTTTATGGTCTCGCGCGCCAACACCTTTCCACCGACCACCGCCTGTATCGCGATCTGTACCATCTGTCGCGGGATAAGCTCCTTGAGCTTGAGCACCAACGCACGCGCATGGCCCTGAGCCTTGCTGGTGTGTGTGATGGTACAGAGCTCTTCTACCAGCTGTCCATTCAGCAGCACATCCATCCGAACGATGCTCGTCTCAACGTACCCATGATCCTCGTAATCGAAACTGGCATAACCGGAACTAACCGATTTGAGTTGGTCATGAAAATCCAGCACGATCTCGTTCAGCGGCATCAGATAGGTGGTCATGATCCGATCATTGTCGATGTTGATGGAGGTTTTCTGAACTGACCGCCTCTCAACGCATAGCCCAATAATGGCACCGACACAGTCTGTTGGTGCGATGATTGTTCCCAGCACATACGGCTCGAAATACTCTTCGACCAACGCACGATCAGGCAGCAGGGCAGGATTGCTGATGTACACAATCTCATTGCCACCGTGGGCTGCGATCGCTTTCGTTCCTTTTAGCTTGATTTTGTACGTAACCGAGGGTGCTGTTAGGACGGGTTCGGCATCGTACTCCTGCTGCAATCGTTGGCTGAAAACATCCAAGTGTAACAGGCCCAGAAACCCAAGTCGCCAACCCTGTCCCAGTGCGGGACTCGAATCTGGTGTAACGGTGACGGCCGAATCGTTTAGCACTAGCTTCTCGATGGCACTTTTCAGCACGGGATGCTGTGTCTGATCCGGTGGATATACGCCCGCAAACACCATCGGTTGTTGTGGCTTGAACCCAGGCAATGGGATACACGTTTTATGCTTCCTCAGGTACAGTGTGTCACCGATTTGTGATTCCTTGCTGGTTCGCATGTTACACCCGAGCAGACCCACCTGTCCGGCCACCAGTCGATCCACCTTGCGTTCATCCGGTCGAAGCAATGCCAAACTTTTCACCTCGTACACTTTCCCCGAGTGGCACGATACAATTTCCTGTCCGGTGCAGATTTCGCCATCCCTTATGTAAATTAGGTTCAACGCGCCTCGGTACTTGTCGAACCAGCTGTCAAATATTAGGGCACGAAAATTTGCGTCTCGATTAGCGTCCGGAGCAGGCAAACGGTTGACAATGCTAGCAAGTACCTCATCGCACCCGGTGCCCACTTTGGCCGACACTTTCAGCACTTCATCAGGGTCGATGTCAAAGAGCGTCAGTAACTCGTTGCACACCGCTTCCGGACGGGCGTTTTTAAGATCGATCTTGTTCAATACCGGCACAATGACGAGCTGCTTCGCACGTGCCAGATGATAGTTCGCAACGGTTTGTGCCTGCACGCCTTGGTTGGCATCGACAAGCAATATAACACCGTTACAAGCGGCCAGGGACCGGGAAACTTCGTTCGAAAAGTCAACATGTCCCGGTGTATCGATCAGGTTGAGCAGATACTGATGGCCCGCATGCCGATAGATAAGGGAAGCCGTCTGTGCCTTCACCGTGATGCCGCGTTCTTTTTCCACTTGCAAGCTATCCAACACTTGCTTGTTACCCGAGTGTTTCGCTATAGTGCCGGTCATTTCCAACAAACGGTCCGCAAGTGTGCTTTTTCCATGATCTACGTGGGCAATAATGCTAAAGTTGCGTATTCGGGACACTGGTATTTCATCGTACTCGAGATCGTCAGACAATCGGCAGGATGTTGTGTGAAGACAGCAATGCTGAACACCGGCAATCAATCTTCTCCTGCAAGGGAAACGCTATCTGTAAATGAAACGGGGCTACGAATTTATTATGCAGATCCTCACTCACCGAAAACTAACATTACCAAGCGCGAAAGTTAAGCCAAACTTGGTCAAACCCATTATAAACACGTTTTTTGTATCACTGTCGTGTGGAAACAATATAAAAACACATATTTCTGTTATTTACAGCGTATGTTACACAACCAGCGGCATGCCGACAACAACAATGCATCCATTCGTAAGTGGAGAACTGTCAAAATCACATGGCAACCAGGATGGGGCATAGTGGGTGGTTGTTTGCATTGTTTTCGATGAGGTCGTCGTTTTGACAACTGGGATGGATCTTTACAGGGCTTTTCATGTTCAACTAACAAAGGCGAAGCTTTTTCTGGATTCTGTTAAAAAAGAAGTGAAATAAGTCGGAATAGTTGTGGAATACTACGCACTCTCTATTTGAATTGCAAACTCAGGCTTCGAGAAAATCACCACACAGGAAAATTTGCGTGATTTCCGCGCTATGCTTTTTGTTTTGTAATTCTTCAAGGCTCGATGAAGATGATAATAATTTAGGATATAGCCTAGCAGACTATATAGGCAATATCCAGTACATTCATATTCAGAAGACTTCAGCAACACACGAAATGCCCCATACATCGCACATCGGTAGTCCTCTGTGTCCACGAGTCCTGGACTATGTTGGCGAAGGATGCCAATGCGCTCGCAATTTTCGAACGGCGAATGCTAAGGACAATCTTTGGTGGTGTGTGCGAACAGGGCGTGTGGAGAAGGAGAATGAAACACGAGCTCTTTGAACTATTTGGCGATGCGGACATCCTGACGGTGGTTAAAGCCTCAAGGGTACGTTGGTTGAGGCACGTGATGACAAAGAGATCCGTTCGACATGAGGCAAAAAGGAGTACAGCGAGATCTATGGTTGGTTTTAGTAGGGTCTACCCTGAGGGAGATCGGATGCAGCCCTAGAACAAGTTTCCTGGAAACAGAACAGCGACCTGGCGATGTCTTTTAGACGTACTGGCTAGAGCAGGCAAAGAAAGAAATAAGATTATCAATGATCCAAGAATCAGTGGTGGATCAAGGTCCTGTATCCCGAGCGGAATGGCAGTGGAGGCTCCCGTATGATGGACTCGATACGCAAAGACTGACAAGGGGGAGGGGTGGCGACGGCCGCTCCCTCCGCTCCTAGGTTGAACCGCCACTGCCAAGAATTAAGATTTTGCCAGTTAGAATTCCTTTAAACATTTTCCATGCCGCACAGACATCTTAAGTCTCTCTCATATAGGTCCGCTTTCGGTTGACCATATTGCGATCCAAAGCTACATTCACCCTTCTATCAGGTTAAGGTCCATTTTATCTAAACTTCTCTACGCATCGAGTTAGTTTAGATAGCAAATTAGTTAGGATATCTAGCGTATTAGCATTATGGACACCATTGTTTGTTGTATGAGCTCCTGCTACTTTAAAAACGTTGGCGACCTACTGTCCGCAGCGGTACTCTAAAGGACATTCTGTAATTTGACGTTAATGAATGCAATTTTGCAGATGAGTTACGAAGGTATGAGTCTCTGGCGAAATAAAGGTTTCCAAATATCATTACTCATCGGATATCTGTTTGATGGCATCCAGTTAATTCCTGATCGAATTGTAGTAAAATTGGGAACATATCGTGCTCGTTTGAAGCAGTAGCCTTGTCGATTTATCATTAGAACAGCACACAATCCAACCTATACCGTTGGACCTATTTTTCAGGTTGGATAAATTATATATGTGAAAATAGATGGATTTAGAATAATCTTTCGGATTTCGGCTATCTTACAATTTTGAAAGCGCTTTTTCATAGCCCCAATATGATCGGCTAAGCTGTTATTATTACTAAATCTTGATAGCATAATATTTTTTCCACTCCCGATCTCACACGAGAGCAAGGAACTTCATTCAATCACAAAGGATTGAAGCTTCGTTTAAGCCAAAACAGAAAATACACCTGTATCCACGATATTTGCTGTCAATTAATTTTGTTCATTTATTCATAGTGTTGCATTATTATTATTCATTTTCATTTCCCTTGCACGTTCTCTGCTCCAGAGCATCAACCGGATATGTTCGGTATATCGTACAGTCTGGTACGGGACCAGAACACTGCCAGAACACGCCGGAAGCACAGACGGCAAGTTTGTAATGTTACAATTCGTTCATTTCGCAGCTCCACACATTCCGAAAAGGTTTTAAATAGCGCTGCACACAGACGTACGTATATTGTTGCCATTCTACATTAGAAAAAAAATTTAAAAACGATTTCGCAGCAACAAAATATGACGGATCGGCCTTAAAAAAAAAAACAGTTTTATCTCATCCGATCCTATTGCGTTCCTTTAAATCATAAGCCTCACTGTTGAAACGGTGCACATAATGTGAAAACTAAATCCAGCGTATGTTTAAGGTCGCAGACAGCTTCTTCCCTGTACGAATACGTATATGTATGCTACCGTCGGAAATTTTGCTTATTATATGAACTTTATCCTCTAAATCGTTTTACTTTGCTGTATATTAGGACGTTGCATTAATGTTGATCAGTTGCTTAATCGATTTTTTGTCCTTTAATTGAACTGTGCATGTCTACGATAATTGTTTGGGCAGATAATGCAGCATGTACTTGTGTAACATAACTCAATGTAAGAGCAAAGAATCAAGGAGGATCAAGGTGTCCCATCATTTATTATCACCATGTTTTGGGTTCATCGTTTGCAAAGAGATGTATCGCCAGACTCAGTGGATAAAACAATTACACCTGGCTGGCATAATGGCAAAGTTCGACAAAGTTTAACAACAAATAAAAAAGGAAATATCAGACGTGCATAAATCACACAATGTGGAGAAACATTTTCGCAACGTAAAGTTATTTAATCAATCTGTAGAAACAGTTGCTTAAGGTGTTTAAAGCGACGTAACAACAACCTGCAGGTTGCAAATCTCTTTCTGATTCCAACGATTTATTATCAAAGAAGTTTCATGGAATTATCAAACCACCATACAACGTTTGGAAAAAGGTCTCAGGCATAAATCAATGCAAATTGCTTAAACCGCCGAGCGCATTCCCGAAGTCATGACGAAAGCATGACCAAAATTAATGCAAGCACCTAATATATGTTGCTGAAAGATCGTATTTTGTATTGAAGATTTATAGAGGATCCGGGATCGCAAGATCGTCTACACACAACAGCTCACTGCACTGCAACTGCTGGATGACGACAAGGGAAGGATGGCGAAAGGGGAGGTAAAGGAACAAACAGGATAAGAAACGGCAATCGATCAACGTGCAGCTAAAACAGCGTGTTACACTTGATCTCGACTACTTATGTTCACCATCCACCTTGCGTTTCTTAGTCCTTTCCACCTAGCTCTGATCCATCGAGGTGTCACGCCCATCGATATTGTTATTCGTCTGTCCGGACGAGTCCTTTTGGACCGATTCGAGCAGGGGCTGCAGCTCGGATGAGCTGCGGATCAGAATTAAAAACTCCGCCAAGTATATATTTTTATCTGCAAGCAAGAAGCAAAGAGGAAAAGTAAGAATGCAATAATAATAACGCTTTTCGTGGATGCTAATGTGAAGCTATACGCCACTTACCAGCCTTGGGAATTTGAAGCAGAGCGGCAACTGCACGTAGCGCGGATCGTTTCAATTCATCCTGCTTTTCGTACTCCTGTTTCACCGAGTTTGCTTTCACTTTTAGCGTACAGGTCGCTCTCAGTGGTTCTACAAATTGATCAAGCTCTGCAAAAAGAAAAAAACACAAATGATTAATGATTCAATTCGCACTTTGCAGCAGCGTGATACATACTTTGCAGCACCGCATTCGGGCAGAGGGCGGCCAGCCGAGCGGTCATGAGATACGTGAGCATCTTAATATCATAGTGATCGCGTAAACCCGCCTGCACGTGCTCGAGGAATTGCATAATGTCTACACGATCCAGTCCCTGCTCTAGCAGCGTGTACATACACTCGAAGGCCGCTTTCCGGATGTCTAGCCCATCGTCAACGGTGTGTTTGAACGGGCCCATTTCTACCTCACGGATCAGTTCCTTCTTCACCTTCGTCTCCGAGTAGAGCTGGGGCAACAGCTCGGGCAGCAGATCGCGCACCAAACTTGGCTTGTTATGTACGGCCGAGTTGAAGGCGACCAGCGCTACACGCCTCACAGACGGTTCCGGGTCCTGCAGGGCGAACAAAAACTGCCCAATACATTGCCGCAGCAGTGGATCGATCGGTTGAGGCTGATCGGATATGGTGAACTTGATCGCGGATACAACGGCGGTACGCATGAGAGCGCTTTCACTTCGCAGTGCCATCTGTAGCCGGGGCAGCAGTTCTTCTGGGTTCACCAGAACAAGTTTACCTAAACATTCGGCTACCACGTTCCGTGAGCCTTCCTCGGAGCATTCGCAGTGCTTGAACAGTTGCGTCCAAATCGAAGGGACTGACGGTAGTAATTGCTCGAGACCGGCCTTACTGGTCGACAGCGACGAAATCACTTCCTTCAGCGAGTGTAGCAGCAGGTATTGGCGTTTCGGTTGTGCCTCGATTTCGTTCAGTATGAAGGGCAGATAGTGATTGAGATTACCGACAGCGATCGCACCGAGCGCGTGGCTCGCTGCTCCCTTTACGTCCTCGGACGAGGCCGAGAAGCAGTTCAAGATGGTCTGTGCTAGCGTATCGATCGTATGCAAGTTACTGTAAAGAGTGTATTTGTAAACAATTAGCTCACCCACACTATATTACGTCCCCGTATGCGCCCGTACTTACAAATGTCGTCCAATTTCTCCGATAGTTAACAGATAGAACATGAGATGCGAATCATTGCGACGGTTTTGAATCTCTCGCAGAAACTCTCCTGCCACCGTCAACGCCTCGTTCGGCACCTGGAGTGTTAGTGCGGCAATGCACTTGGCCAACGAATGGTACGCCTGTTTGTGCAGTGGACTACCTCCGTGCTGTTGCTGATTGTACACGGGGTTCATCAGCATCGCCAGCAGATGGCGATAGCTCAGTCCCGGCAGCTGTGCTTGCACCAGCGCTTGGAAAAGTTTCAGCGTGCAGTTCAGTGCGGTTCCTTGAAGAAGTGGCGAACGCACCAGCGTCATTACTTCCTGCAGAATCTGCTCATGCACACCTACTAGCGCTTCCGGTTGCTGGCGAGCCACGGAGGTAAGCAAAACGAGCGACAGTTGCGCTACATGCAGATCCGATTCGCTTAGCAATGGTGGCACTTCGGCTACGGCACTGCGCAGCAACATTGGATCCAGAAATTGGCTGTAATGCGTCACCAGCGTGTCAAGCAGCGTGAGCGAATTGAGTTTAAGCGCTCGCTGATTTTTGCGCAGGAACGATCCCAGCACCGGTATAACTTCCGCTATGATTGGGCTGAGGTTAACGCGCAACGGTGAGGCTGCAATCATGGTGAGCGCTTTAACCGAGCTCAACCGTGTCACCTCATTCCGCAGACGCTCCATGAAGAGTGGCAAACAGGTCGCCAGCTCCGGCTGCAGCACATCACCCATGTTGGCAATGATCTGTCCCATGCAGGCAATGGCCCGTTCCTTCACCTCCTGATCGACCTCGGGTGAACGAAGCTTCTGCAGTGTGCTCGTGTACAGTTGGCTAACGTACGGCGTGAAATCGAACGTTGTCTGCATATCGAGCGGCCGTATAACCTTCACGAGCTGCTGCAGCACGAGCAATGCTTCGGTGGCGATTTTGTAGAACGGATCAAACACCGCGTTTACTACGAGCGGTACGAGCAGTTGTATGTGCGCGTGGAACACCTGCGGATTGTGCCCGACCAGCATGCAGTACACAAACCCGAGCGCATCGATCTTCATGTTAGAGGTCGAGTTTTTGTCATTCAGCGAGTAATGTATGCCGTTCATTAGCTGATCGATATGGTTCGAAAGTGCTCCCGGCAGTGCGTTTAACAGTTCGCGCAGCAGCAGAAAACAATCCTGCCGTGTTTTGACAGATTTTTCCCGCATTAACGGTTGTACCGCTTTCACAATCGTTGGTACCTGGTCCGTTAGCATACTGATCGGGCCAGGAATTTGCTCCATCGAGTCCGGATCGTGCCCAATATCATCGCCCATGGGTCGGGTCGATTTCAGCAGGGCGATGTACGCATGGAATATGTCCGACTTGACGTTTTCTTCGCGCTCTGGAATGGAATGGAAGGGAATGGGGAAAAGTGTAAATGGAAATTAAATTCGAATCGTTTCCATTCACATTACCTTTGAAGCGAGCGATAAGTGCCGGTGATAAGGTTTTGTAAAACTCTTCCAACAGTTCATGTCTCGTTGAGATGACCGACTCCAAACACTTGGCAGCTGAACGACGTACTTTCCAGCTCATATCATCATCATCGCTATACTCTTCGCTGTCGATCTCTTCATCGTCCTCCATCTCCATCGAGGTACCACCATCGCCATCATCAGCCTCGTAATTGTAGTTGGGATCATACGTGATGTACTTGAGGCAAAGATCAACAATCTGTAAATCAAATTTGCACCTTTTTGTTATTGTTTTCTCTTAAGGAAATTTAAACTCAACGCGTGGGGATTACCGTCGGTATGTGTGGTATGATCGCTTCCGGACAGCGCTGCACGAACGCCTCACATGCCTGCAGACAGAACTCACGCAACTCATCATCATCCCGCAAGCTGTACTGATTCAGCAGGAACATCACGCGCTCAATGTGATTGCACAGCCGATGTCCGGCCTGGCGGCAGATCGCCGCCAAACACTGAATGTAAGTTCGGATTGTGCCCGGATTCTGCGGTTTCTCCAGGCCATCGAGCAAATGTTCGATCACCTTGTTGTAAGCGTTGTTGTTGCAGGTGGTCAACAGGTGCGACAGGGCCACTATCGTACGCTTGCGGACGGCTTGCCGGGCAGAACCGAGCTGCGGAACCAGCGCCTTCAGTATGAGTTCGTGAAACGGAACGAGCAAATCGCCAAAGCGTGACAGAAGGTCTGACAGTATGTCCAGCGCTTCGAGTTGCACCGAAACGTCTTCCTTTTCGATCGCTACGCTAAGCTTGCCGGTGATACGCTGGCAAACGTTCGGCACGAGCGAGTTGGACGACTGCGGCAGCTCCGATATCACCGTCTTCAACCCTATGCTGGAAATGTCCCGCAGCTGTTCATTGTTCGACACCATGTTGGCGCACAGCAGATCGACTATCGTTTCCACCTGATTTTCCTTCACTTTGTTTACCAGTGGGCCAAGACTGGAACGAATGATCACATTTTAGAATGGTTTACATTTAAATATTTTCGATTTTCGATACCATTGCGATCTACATAGAATGGTAAATCCGAATTGGTTGAGCATTGTTTTGATGATTTGCAAATACACACACCGATGCTAAACATAACCTCAACCGTAAGCAAAACGGAATGGAAAATGTACAACGTACCATTTGACGGCAAGATTCTGCACTTCACCATTCTTGTCCTCCAGCAAACGAAGCACCATCCGGACGACTTTCTTCTCCGATTCATCATCCAGCTTGATGCTGTCCTTCTGTAGCTCCGTCATCAGATCGTTGGTGGCCATGAAGCGAAAGTCCTTATCATTGGACGTCATCTAGCGGCCGCAAAGATAACCGGCAAAATAAGTGCAAATAAATTATTCAGCAACTGTTCTGCTTAGCAAAAGCTGCATGGCATTCTACGATGATTTATACATTTGCATAATTCTATTCGAAGGGTGAAGTTTGGTTACATTATTGGGATGCGTTTTTCATCTGCCAATGTTTGCAGCCAGCTAGGTTTCGTTACAGCTCATTGTGGATTAGATTGTGTCAATGTTTTTGCCAAAAGGGAGCAGTAAAATAGCACCCGGAAGGACCGCAGTAACTTATTTTTAAAGGGCTTTCCGCTTTCGTCGCCGATATCGAACTTCTCTCGTAAAACGCACACATTCTTCCATCGTATCGAGCGAAAGAACACAAGCCCCAGCAGCATCGATACTGATTTGGTCGTCATGTAAAATGCGGCAGACAGACGGTGTACACTTTTGTGTTATGCCATTCTGTGTTGGCACTTCTTGTGAGCGGAGCATTGCATGACTTATATTTGCATACTAATATTCACCTTCTCCAACAGATTTGCTATCTGATACGACGCCATTCTGCTGAGCGTTGGCTTTTCCCACACAGGTTTTCGAACTGAAACTGCGAATTGTTGTTGTGACTGCCGTAATCACACGCAACGAAAAACACACGATGACACTTTGTGTGATGATCGCTTGACCGCGACTATTTAGGGGGCTCGTAGGGTGGGTGTGTGTGTTTTTGGATTTAAATCACCACAATGTCCTTTGAGTAGAGTTAGTTTGTAACTGGCGACTAGTACGTGCAATTCGTACTACGGCCCGAACTCGATTTATTTCACCGCAAAGAAAAACTCTGCCAATTCCCGCAATGAAAATGACAACTACGCACACACGCGTACACACGCGCACAACACCCCAAACCGTACAGAACTTTTGTGCGACACGAACACGGCTCGCTTTTTCGGTGATAGGCGGTCTTTGCGGCAACGGAGGTTTGTGCAGTTGGCGAACGAATTAGCTTAACTCGCGTACACCGAGTTAACGGAGATGGGCGTCGAGAAGGAAACGAAAGCGTTTTCTTCAGATTTTTTCTTCCGCACTTGCTGATCTTGCTAATTTTGTTTCATATACACACACTCTACACATACGCACACAAACGCATGCACACACGTCCTTTCCGTTTCGTGACTTTCAAAGTAGGTGCGTGTGCAGGCTGGGCCATTTGTTGCATTTTGACAGAAGCGAAAAACTAACAACAGCATGAGTGACGTATACGATCGAACATCGACGGCAAGCTGCAGCGAGCGAGCTTTATTTAAAACATTCGTTGCCCTGTGTCGACAAACTCTGAAAGGGATTGAATTAATTCGGTAAATTCTACATTTTCACCATCACCATGCAAGTAATTGGTCAGCACATGAAGGTTTTGTTAAAGATTTTAACCAATTTATATTTTTATTTCTTTACATATCTTGCATTACTTATTTACTTTAACAATAGGTTCGACCTACGCTGTCTGTTTCGCTATGTACATGTATCAGTTGTCTATTTAAATCCGTGGTAATTTCAGGAAAAAAGACCCATTTCAGCGGGGCATGTGTGCCGCCACCGTGCCGCGAACTTCAGATTATGCAACTTTCAAGTTGTTTGATTTCAAATTTCGAAAGCCCTTAACCGAAACGAATGAATTGTTTCCTTACACTATCCGCTACATATGTTAATTGTAGAAGAACCACTTAAATAAAATTTACTAAAACAACGAAAAACAAAATTAGAAAATGTATCCTTTGTTATCCTTAAACGCGATAGTGAAGAATGTTTCGTACTGTTTTACATTTAGCTTGAATTTGGTTCCTAGTTTTCGATCCACTTTCCAAAATAAGAAAAAAACGACCAATATGCACGACGGTTCCCTGGCTGTTGTGGACCAAAATGTACGTGATGTCAAAAAAAAATCAATATCGTATCTTTCTCTGGCGTTTCCTGATAACTGATTCCTCCGCTCAACGTGATCCTCTTGCTTTACAGCAACGGTTAGCTATGCTTCTATTGCTATAGATATTTTGAAAAATGTTTAACTAGATAAGTGTTAAAAAATGACCTAACCTTTGATGCTTAATCATTTTCTTGCCGGTCCTTTTTCGTTCACTTGTTGTACGTCCATAAAATCAAGTTAACAAACGCAAGGAACAAAACTAATGTTCCATGGTCATTGTGTAATCCCTCCATACAATTACAGGACGATTATCACGTGTACGATCGAATGTTGAAATAGCAGTACAACTTGCATGGTTGCTTGCTCATATATGTACGCGAGTGTGTGTGTGTGCTGCTTTCCATCCGGCAGATTGTTTGTGGAACGTTGGGAAAGTACGGAACTGAAATGTTTCTGCTTAATAATAATCCTCTTGCGTAGTTAAGCAAGCAACAGTAACCAACGTTTTGAAATAGTGTACTAGTAGCTTTACTGAATTTTCAAACAAACTTAGAACATTTCTTTACCTTGACTATCGAATGTTTTTTGCGGATATTGGTTAAACTGTGTTATCTGCTTTTGTCACGAAATAGAATCCCCGTCTGGAGTGACACGTTTGGATGCAAGGCTTGGCTAGTTTTACACGATTTGGGAATACAGCAGTAGCAAACGATAAGTGTTTCGTTAGTGAGAATAGTTCCATTTGAAGTAGCCAACGATGGAGCATTGCCATCGTACGTATGGAATATACCCACAAGGGGCTTTAGGTGTTTTGCTGTTTTGTTTTCTATGATCGTTTCACGTACCGGGCGTTGTTATTGCTATTGCTTCATTATATTACTTCTTGCGATATAAGCTTGTGTGTTCGAAAAAAGATCACAACGCTTCTCCCTTGATGTGTACTCTCTCTCTCTCTCGCTGTTATCTTATCGCTATCGAGCTAGTAATACTCAGCTAGTATCGCTTAGTGCATTGTTAGTTCGATGTAGATGCAAACTCCGAAATAATTGCATCGTTTCGCTCAAAAAAAAAACAAAAAAAAACATCCACTATAAATCACATTTCTATTAAATCGAATTTTCTCTCGCTTGCACTTGCATATCGGATCGTCGTGGCAAGGTTGTGTGTCCATTTCTGTTTGCTGCTGCTAGATCTGTTTGCTACTAGTGGTCCCATCTATTGGCCACAACTAGGAGTTTGGATTCATGGTACTGCACTTTGGAAAACGTTTGAAAACAAATCAAATTGATCGGTAAACCTTCCTCCTAATTCTTTTCCTCTGAAGCACCACTAGCATCCACTCCTGGCGTATCTTTTTCCCCCTCGGCTTGTGCCACACTCGTAGCGTACGGAGATCGTTTTACAGTAAATTGAGGGCTATTGTATCCCCAAACACGCACATACATGTCTATCGTTGCAATTACGTTACGCCGGTGAAATAGAATGGTATTGCTCTTTCTTCCACTCACCCCCAGTGGCATGTCTATGTGTATGTGTGCGTGCGCATTATTGCGTCTAGGCAGAACCAGGAAGGGGTTACTTATCTTACTTGGTAAAGGCCGCAAAGACGGCCCAAATCACTTCGTTGGCGTTCGATTTGGAGGACTCCGTCTCAAAGTCAAGATCGAGCAGCTCCCTTACCCGTCGCATCGCCAGCTCGTAATCGTCGTCGTTGAGTGGCGCAAAGGCATTCTCCAGCACGTCACTGGCGTGTGCCAGCAGTATCAGCGCCAGCATTCGTTTGCCAATTCGCTGCGGATCGTTGACCCACTTTGTTAGGACAGCATCCTGTATCTGTTTACGGTTATGCGCCGAAAGGGAAAGAAAGAGCGAGATTAAATCATACTGAGTTCCGACCGTCTCTACTGAAGGGCTTGCTACATACCTTCTTCACCAACCGGCACTTGATAACGTTATCAGTTAGGGGATGTGTCGTCATATCGAAGAGGAGAAAATTTTGTTTCTCCGTCGTTAGTACACCCTTTTCGACCAAATTCTTGGCTAGTCGTTCGCGGACGTTTTTCAGCTGATAGCGTATCTTGAGCGGATTCCATGTTTCCCCTGTGAAGCGGATAAATTGAGTGACGATTAGCGTGTTGAGCATGTTTGGAAGACGTATTGTGTATGTTAAAAAAATTTCCATTTAAAAAAAATACTAAACATTAAGTATTCTCTCGATCTAAAATGGCCGAACTCGTGTACGATACGATAACAAGCTTCTAATGATCATTATTTCAATCACAACTAAACAGCTTAAGAGCTGATTCGTTGAGTGTTCGAAAGCATGACATTACGTGTGAACAATACTACATGGAGCCTTTCGATACCCTTATCGGATGGAACAGATAAAGTGTAAACTAATATCAACATACAATTTGCCTTGAGGGGGTTTGGTTTAACGACGCAAACTGTTCGGCCACTTACCGCTTAGATATTCGATCCAACTCTGAATGGTTTCCGGAGGGTACGTTTCTTTAATATGTTTCAAGGCCTCATCGAGCAGTACGTCACCGGTTGGGGTGTCGGATTTGAGGATGATTTTCCGCGTGCACAAACCCTTTCTTCGCATACCGGCCCGCTCTAGTTCGATGCGTCCGCGGAGCCCCAATTCGATCAGAATGCAACCACGCAATCCGCTCGATATGCAATCGTTCCAAAATGATGTGTAACCCTATAGGAAAGATAAATAAAAAAAAAGGGAAAACATAAACGATGTGTTGTTTATATGTAAACAAAAAAACAAAATTTCTTCTTCATATAACAATAATCTGAAGACCTGTTTTTGGGGAACGTTTTGTACCAAAGCTTTTACCACCCAATTAGACACGATAGATAGTGATCAACAGCGTATCAATGTGAACCGTTTAAAGGTAGCTGTTATATTTGGTGTGGCAAAAAGACTTCATTTACGCAAGAACGTTGTTTATCTACGCAATGCTGAAAGGAAAAACAACGCACGGCACGTTCTAAGCTAACGGATACACTACAGAACAAATGAGGCGATTGTTTAACTTTATGTGCAAAAAAGTCGCTAAAAATGGAAGGAAGTGACATGCCTCAGTGGGGAGCGTGTTCGAGGCACAAACTCAAGCAAACCTGGGGAGCTGTTGTGTAAAAAGAAAATATACCAAATGCGATAAAAATCCCCTTTTTGTGAATCGTTGCTTCAACAGTTGAGCAATGTCTCGCGTATAGGCTTTGCAGTAATGGGGGGGGGGGGGGCTTTTCGAGGCGATAACTGGCGATGGTAAGCTAATAAAAATTATCATTACTAGAACGGCCGACTATCCGGTACGGTACCGTACACCGTGGCTTTCAAGCGGAATGATATTATTGGACATATATTTAGGAACAATCGACTCCGAAAGCGTGACAACAAAAAATTATCACTAATGTTGCGTTTACGCCACTTACCACAGAGCGAAAGATATGATGCGGAAAAAACGCTCTGACCACTCATTTAGCGGCAGCGATTGTGTCATACTTTGATTGCAAAGGAAAAGATACATCTATTGCTTCTCCAGGGCCACTCGGGCACACGGCAAATGGTGCCCTTTGATCTTAGAGTAAATTTTACGTACCAATGCCTAACTCGCTATACAATGTATATTCGCGACTGGCGGACCAGCCAAGCAGATTGTTCTCTGTCGACGAAACGCTCCCCTGCCCACCGCGCTTACCTCCTTATCCTTTAATCCAAGCAGCAGCACTTCTTCCATCAAAGTCAGCCGCGTTTCCTTGGAGTCGCAGTCTTCCATCTCGTCCTCCTTGTCTACTTTGTTATCTTCCTGATCGGCATTATTCGCCGTGGATGAAGATGATCCTCCATTTGATTCGGTGTCGCGTGCTTTTACACGTCGCACGAGCCCGTCAGTTCGATTCATCGTTCAGCCGTTGCCGTTTTAGGCCGCCGTCCTCGTCGGTGTGTGATTGTTTGTTGCTGCTCTGCGAAGAGTAGTCAGCCTCCGTTCGGGGTTACCGACTGACACCTGACACGGTGGTAGTGGTGTTGCTGGTTGGCCTTTCCTTGCTCTCTACCTCTTTTTCTCCACCGCTCCGTCTGCCTTCCTGCCCCACCCACCTAATGCCACTCTAATGTACGTGTGTTCTTTACTACCGCATATACGATGACCGTGGATGCACGATGATGTTTGTTACTGGGTCACAAACAAATATGCACACATACACTTTTTACTCACACACATCCACACACGCACACACTGAACTTCCGGCACTTATTGAATCGATGCTTTTCGTTGCTGATCGTACACACTACTTTAAATCACCAGAACAGAATATGTATACAGCTGGATGATACCCCGAAACAGTGCCCCTTACATTCAACCTTTAATGCGGGGTAAATGATTTCGAAATCCGTTGTTCGGGAGCTTGTCTCGCTACTGGAGGCGATGGTGTTGGAGCCCAACCAACGTCGCACTTTGCGTCGTCGTCGTCTCTGTCGACGTTTGGAGCCCCTTGGCAACTTTCCAGTCCCCGTGCTCGTTCTCTCACATCAGGTCTGATTCCTGTGCGCTGTTGGCCGCGGGGCAGCGATAGCTTACCTACACACTTTATTCTTGGAACATCCAACGGGAATGCACTGATGATCCAGCAAAACGGAACGCACCGTTTAGCAAGGGGAAAATAAATATTGCATTCACTATTGGTAACACGAAACACGGCAACGATGACGACTGCTGTGGCAGCAGATAGGAAAAAACATGGCGGATTCGTGGAACGATTGAAGTGACAGAAGCTATCCAGAGCTCCCATCAAAGTGACATTTGTCGTGGCAAGAACCAAGGTTGTTAAGCCACAATTCGTATCAAATACCTTGGTATTTTACAAAATGTAAACAATGTTTGGACGGATTGTAAACTCCGCATTTATCAACGGAATTGTTTCAGATTTGTGATATGATTACCAATTTACTTAACACGTTTAGTGTATCCTTAACTTTGTTACAAATTTTCGGGCATAACCTACTGTATCTCAAGCGTATTGTGTGCCGAGGAAAGTAACTAAACTGTAGCTTAACATGGAAATGGTTTTTACTTGTCGCCAGGTTTTAATGATCAATATTAGCGACTTACACTTCATTTTCAAAAGTTTGTTGATTCAATCGTATGTACTCAGCTAGCTTATCGATGACTTCCGTTTTGAATTGGGTATACAAAGCAGGTCGCAAATTGCGACTTTCGCCAGCGACTGCCTGCCAAAACATGAGATTGCTATCGGCTTGCTGTTCAACCACCATCTCAAACGAATGGGTGATTTGCGTGAGTGCTCGTAAGATCTTTTGTTTGTACTCTAGATCCTGTCCAGTGGAACGCCTGATTGCGTTTTGCATCGCAGTTACTCGTTGTGCTGCAGTGGTCCGGACTGGAGCGGCTCTGCGTCTTACTCTTGAATTTGCGTTGTTAGCTGGAGGCCTCTGCAATCGTGATGGCCGACGAGGTATTATGTCGACGATGTTATTGGCCATGTCTTCTGCTGATTCATACTGATCCTCTTCTACTGATATAATTCGTTGTTCTCGTTCCTCAAGCTGAGGTGCTTCGTCGGTAGGATTCTCAACCTGGAACAAGAAGCGTACTCATGTGGCTATGATATCTCATTTCGTTGTTTAAGCACTGACTGGTTTGTTCTCAGCTCAAGCGAGCAGCCCTGCATAGACCGTACAGAAATGAACTTTCATGTATGCATATCGATACAGAGAAACGAAAAAACCTGTACGCCAAGACGCTTCAGAAACGTTTGTAAATGCTTACCATATCTTCAACCATTTCGTAACTGCAATACGTACAACGAATTGTGTATGTTAAAATGCAGATTTCCCGGTTTCTACCTTAAACATCGGCACGGATTATGTTTAATAGTAAAGGCCGCCTTCCTGTTTATGTTGAACGCACTTGGTAAATGATTGGTAAAAATCGCGACGCTAAGGACCCAGTTAACAAATCGTAGCTAATTTCGTTACAATTCCCTGCCAGCAAATCCCAAATCCCAAAAACTGAGTTACTTCCCTCTCCAATATATGAGGAACAACCCAGTTCAGAGGGAATGAGTGAGATACCCTTTGTTGGTATGTGTGACCACCCACCGAAAGTCATTTCCGGGGGGTCGAGCTGTCATCCAGTCAAAAACAAAAAAACATGGGCCATTGGACTTTTGTGATGTTCTCTTCATATCTCCATCTCCTTCACTTCTGTGTACATGTACAGTAAATTTCCGACTTACGCGGTTCTCGACATACGCGGATTCGGAGATACGCGGATTTTAAAATTTGACAGTTCTTGTTTTTTTTTGTATTTACTTCAACTTGAAATTTATGTATTTCCAAACAATTCGTAAAAGCCGTAATTGTTTTCATTTTGAAATTTACTTTTCGTAAAGTTTTGTTAAGTTATTGCATTTCATAACTTCAGTTTAATAGGAATATTGATAATTTGTATTAGAATTGTCAAAATAAACGTGAAATATTCATAGTTGATCCTTTAATTCGTGACATAAACATTGTGGAATATGCTTCCATCGTATGGTGACCCTCAGCCACACGCTCCCTCACCCGCTTGGAGTCAGTGCAACGTAAGTTCACCAGGTTTGCCCTGCGCTTCTGGAGGATCCCTGTGAACTACGACGCTCGCTGTGCGATTCTAGGCCTCGAGT
>KB663688.1:2325555-2393165 GCA_000349025.1 Anopheles minimus
TTACCAACCGGGCACATCGCGTTCCGCGTTCTTGAGTTTAGTTAGAACTGTCCGCCCTTCTAACTGTTAAGTGTTTTATGTATTCCGGCTTCAAGGGGGCCCTGCGTGGTCCGTAGAATTTTTTAAAATAAACAATAAACGATATTCGACTTACGCGGAAATTCGAGATACGCGGATTTGTCCGGTCCCTATTATCCGCGTATGTCGGAAACCGACTGTATACCTGTTTCTCAACGTCGGTTACAGTTGTGAGGGGTGGAGTATCTCGCACGTACGCTTTCTCGATACTTTAGATACTTCGTCCGCACCGATGTCCGAAAGCAAAATATATCGCAAGGGGAAGTTTGTACTCAATATGAGATCCGTTTCTGAATCCGAATCCATTCTGCAAATAATAAAGAGTATGTTATTTATTTTGATTTAAAAAAAAGATATGCTGTCGGAAAATTTCGCATCTATATTCTTTAAGCCGCTCGAGATATCGCTGGCCCGAAATGGGGTCGGCCCATGACTATGTACGGTACTGCTATTTCAATCTTGCCTTTTTCCACCCTCAAATGAATGATGATGATTGATTGTTAGGTCCAAGGTCCAAGTAATAATTGTAATGCAATTTTTAAGCACAGGACGGAATGATTACAGCCGAACAATTTGTTTTCTTTATACCGGTATGAGTAAACCTAACCTTACAAATCTGATGATGCAAATGTGTTGTTTATGTTCATCTGTCAAATTCAGCTTGAAATCGTAAGGTAAAATCGGAAGAGCTGTGCCAGACCTTGCGTAGCGCATGACGACAAAAACGCATCCGATGGAGCTGTGAAACCAGCCTAAGTTCGTGTCCTGGCTGATTTCTTCTCTGGACGACTTGGTCGCCACAGATGTTTCTTGCTTCGCCATAATTTGTCTCGTAAGGTTGTCTGATCATCAGGCCGGCGAGGCCTCTGGCAACCGCCTACTCCACCCATAGGTTCATCAACAATAACTTGGTTTTATTCTTTATCTTGAACATCGCATACTGTATCCAAGTACTAATTCGTCCGACGTTCTCGTTCTGTCTTTTTTCTTTTTATGACGAGGCATATGCCCAACTCGCTCCGTGCATGAATTTATCTATGTTTCTTGTTGTTTCACACCTCCTTCGCCTAAAAATGGTACCCATTTTGCGGATTGAGCTGTTTCAATCTGTTGAATTCGATTTCTCTATTCCCGTGGCCCGTCGCCTTGACGTGCGAAGTCACTCATTTTTCTGTTCATTCTTTCTCTGATTTGCATGCTGGGTGTTGCTGTTTGTTGGGCACTCATTCCGTTTGACGTGCAAGCTAATTGTCAAACTGCTGTCATTCGCCGGCCTCGTCGAAAACAGAACACCAACAAAACGTGGTTACCAAAAGCCGTGTTGCGTTCGTATTTTCAGAAGTTTGTTTGTCCACTTAGCAGAAAGTTTTAAAAATGTCGAGCGACGACAGTGATGTGGATATGGAACCCAAACCGTCGACCTCGAAAACAAATGGCAAAAAGCATGGTGAGGAAGGAAAACCGAAACGCAAACGGTTACAGGACTACTTGGATGAAAAGGCCGCCCTTGAAGTAGCGGAACGTGCGGAAGAATTGCTGCGTTCACGCCGTCGACGCGGCCTAGCAGATGATGAAGAAGATCCAGAGGAGACAATATTCCCGGTGATTAATCCGATCAATTTTATAAAGAACAAAGAAATTCGTCACAAGCGTTTCAAGCGTCTCCAGAGCATAAAAAGAAAAGAAGAAAAAGAAACTAAGAAGACACGAAAATTGGAAGGCAAACCGTCTGCTCCGACCCACACAATCGAAACATTGCGAGAGAAGGATGAAACGACGGTCACCAACATTGAAGGCGACGATCAGGCGGAAGTATTGAACGATCTGGCAAACGACGAATTTTGTGAATTCTACAAGAAGAGCTATGAACCGAGAGTGATGATAACGTTTAATGCAACGCCACATCATGTTACCCGTGAGTTCGCTTCCCTGTTGCGCCGCATGATCCCGAATGCGTCCACGTTCAGACGTAACAAGACACAGCTGAAGCGAGTGTGCAAAAGCGCTATCCGCGAAAACTTTACGGACATTTTGGTGGTGAATGAGAACAAGAAGAAACCGGAAGGTTTGCTGCTGATTCATCTTCCCGAAGGACCGACAGCACACTTCAAAGTAAGCAATTTCAAGGGTATGAAGGATTTGAAGCGTAAGGACGCGGACATTACAACACACCGGCCGGAGGTGATTTTGAACAACTTCACCACTCGCCTTGGATTAACGATCGGGCGCATGCTGGGTGCTTTGTTTCACTACGAACCAGAGTTCCGTGGGCGTAGGGCGGTAACATTTCACAACCAACGTGATTACATTTTCTTCCGGCATCATCTGTACGAATTCGATAAGAACGGAAAACGAGTGAAGCTGCGCGAATTGGGGCCACGATTTACGCTCAAACTGCGATCCCTGCAGGTGGGATTGTATGACGGCAAGTGTGGCGATTACGAGTGGATGATCACTAACAAACGGCACCAAATGGAAAGCCGACGTAGATTTTTCTTATAAAATAAAGTATATCGAATGTATTGGATCGAAATCGAGCCACTTTGTTGTTTGTTATGTTATGATCATATAATCGGAATGAACAATTCGTCATGAATGGCTTTATTATCCCTTCTTCCAAATCAAGCATTTGTTGTTGGCTGGCAGATCGACCACTTCTTGAGGTGTAATTCCTTTCTGAAGCGCCATCTTACACAAATCAGTCGTATCGCGTATACCCCATTCCGGGTTCCGTTGCTGTAACGATTTGTTAAAGAGTACATTACTGTCCGGCGTGAGAATGCCGTCCACAGCGTACGGTCCGTAAGTGATCAACAGTCCACCCGGTTTCAACAGTTCTGACGCATTGTGGAACAGTCCCTTGGCACAGGCTATCGGTGAAATGTGTATCATGTTGATGTTAAGCATGTAATCGAATTGGTTCGCACAGCAGCTTAGGTTTACGTTGGCTTCGTTCTGCCATTCACTACACGGTTGCGACACGTCTATAAAGATCGGACATGCAACGTTCTGTATCCCCTGCCGATAAGCGTCAATGCTGCCGAACAACGAGGTATCGAATTCCGATGGTTGGAAGGTGATGTTGGGGAATTCTTTGGCAAAGTATGCCGCATGTAGTCCAACACCGGAAGAAACTTCCAGAAGTCGTAGATTGGGCATGGTGTTTGATAATACTCGCTTTAACACGTTCAGTATCGGATCTTTGTTTCGTTCCCCGGCTGGATTAGATATTCTCCTCATTATGCTGAAATACGTGCGAATTACGAGAAAACATTATTTCATTCAGGTTTATAGAAATGATGAGCTAAATGCGTGAGTTTCACCTAATAATCTTGTTGGCCAGTTCGCTAGAGAAAGAAAATATCAGCAGATTGTAACTTTTTGTAAACAAAACGAGAAAACGATGCAAAGTCAACTTGACAACAACGTTTGACTGCCGATTTTTTTTTTGTAAACAAAACCCATGTAACCAACCGCAGCCAGAAAGTATGTATTGATGCTTCGCAGCGAAATTGATGAACTTAGAATTTAAAGCATGTTTATTCACAAAGTCATGGTATCCAAGTGAAAAATTAAACGATATCATTATCTTCTCCACAGTCCGTCGGCGTGCATGGGTAAATTAGATTATTCGATTCTCAACGGCTGTTTTGAAACAGAATGCTGTCACTTCAAGTGACAGCATTGAAACGGTTGGACGTTATTTGGCTGCGTACGTAACAGCTAGCATCCTTTGAATTACAGCCGGAAGTTACCAAACATGTGTATGAGCACGTGTTTTTGTCTGAAATATTATAAAACGCAATGAATAAGCCTATACTTTTCATTATTGAATTAGCACAAAAACTACAATTTTTTTAGCTTATATTCTGAAAACATATGTCTAATTTCGACCTTTCGTTTAATATTATTCGATACTTTCCTATCTATACCTTCATTTCATGCATTCTTTTGTTTTCTTGAAGACTGTTTATTTTCTGTTTTGTTTAATGCGTATTAAACTTAGTATAAAACTAGCTTAAAGCAGTTCTTTGTTATTTAGTCGTTAGTAGCGTAATAATGCCGCATCAAAATGAACCATATTAGCAATATGTTTGGTTCAATCGAGCTTTGAATTGGATTTGCCCGTGTGTATGCTTCGACCAGCTGCACTACAAGCAGGGTTCTGGAAGTCTTGATCGCATCCGTCCTTCCCGGTTATGCACAAGCTGGAAAGGTGCCATCTGTCCATCATGAGCGTCATCTATTAGAATGCAAATTTCATCCCGTCGATGCGGTGTTACTCCCATCCCATTCTCATGTGAGGAGAATGTTGGGGTATTTCGAAAGATTGTTCCTTGCATACCGCTTAGCCACAAGCGCCGGGGAAACGATGTTTGCGTATCAATCTCCTACCCTCGTGATGACGTTTTACGGCCAGGATTGTTGCTAGATGATACACTCGGTGGCGTAGCTCAATTACCGAAAAAGGAACCCGGTTGTGGTTGGTTAGGAAGGAAAAGCAAAGTACAGGTCAGCCGGATCTCAAGGTGAGAGCGTTTGAAGTAAAGTGTAGCCTTACAGTGCGAAACCGAAGGCGGGAGTATTGGATGGTCTCCTTACCCGGGTATTGTTGATCTTGGCCGGCCCGCGATAGGGTGAGACTGGAAGGTGAAACAACATCGTATCATAACCGGTTGGAACATCCTCAGGTTGTGTATGTATAGACGGTAGAAAATGACGCCTACATAGTTGAATTTAGCATCAACATCGAGCGTGCTGAAACACTAGAACACTGCAAACAAGCAACTCTTGCTTCGCATTATCCTACTTCACCATCATCATCATTGATAACGAAGCGCCATAACGAAGACAAGTGGACATGGTTCGATTCCTTCGACGGAACGCTCAGCCAGACTCTGGTGTGCCGAACTTCCATTGGAAAGCCGTAACTAATAACTTCCAGTTGCTGCTGTCGGTTCTGCTCCCGGAGCAAAACGAGTGTGAAAGTGTCGGACGAGAGTGAAGCTCTAGGTGCATGCATAATATGTGATTTCTTATTAAACAACAACACATGTATGGGGATATTAATTTAAAATATGGCATTCAATATCAGTAGCACGTGGGTGAGTGGCATATGTTGTGGGAGAAATCAGCAGACGGTGGGAACACATTGGTTGCTTGCAGTACGAGTCGTACAGCGTACAATATTGGAAGGTGAAAGGCTAAACTCGTGTGCTGGTGTGAGTTATTTATCTGTGTCCCATGCAAAACAATGTCCAAAATGAGGGTAGATTACAGATGATAAAAATATCAGCAAAAACAAAAAAAATCAGAGTTTTCCAAGTGCTGAAAAGAGAGAATCCAAATGCTGAAAAGTTGATAAAAATAGTATCAAATACTTTACATGGAAAATCGAGTTGAAAGATAAACTAGAAAATTGCATGCCGATCACGGAAGTTTAATTTTCGATCTTTTCAAAATTGGAAATATCGGAAATTGCTAAAAGTTGTAATGGCAGCAAGCTCTGCATGTTCAAAACGTGCGTTGTTGGTAGATTTTGTTCAGAAGACCCATTGCGTTATTCATTGTTTTTAACATCCGGTGTGACAGTGGACGGGATATGTGAAAGAGGAAACGTTTGACCATTATTTCCGGAATTATACTAGCAGTGGCAACACATAAATCTAAGATGACTTCCAGCGAGAAAAAGAAACCATCCAAATTGTGTCGTCGTACATATTTCCTGCAAACCGGTACCGCACCTACAATTTCCGAAATGGCCAATGAACTAGGGCCTGAATTGGCTAGCATTGTAATAGGGAGCTTGGAGCCAAGTCAGCGATCAGCAGTGCAACCGGATCGCGTAGCTTTGCCGGACGGTATTTCCCCAGCACACAAATCCGACACAATTCGCGGACAGATACACGAACACGTTCTTCAGATTGGTGGGCAAATCTCGCACCGTGTGGACGGGTATTGGCGGCGGCGATTGAAACAAACTGCAGCGACTGGTGTCAGTCCGGAAGAGGTGGACTTTTTAAACTTTGAATATCGCCAGAAAATCTCCATCGCCAGGGACGAAGAGCGTAAGCGCTATGAAGAGTTGTTGGGGAAAATGGAAAGCCAGCTTGAACAACGGTTCTGGGAAGAGAAGGGTAACCTGCATCGTTCGTATGCCGAAGCCCGGCGGGTGTGGGGAGAGTTTGTGTGCCGGAAGGTACGGAAGCAGGCCAAGGACATGCTGTGCAAGATTGCCCGCTACTATCGGACAAAGTTGGAGCACGAAGTAAATCGTCGAATGCAACACGAGAAGAATCGAATCATAAAGGAGATGGAACAAATCGTTAAAACAGCCGTAGGGTAAGCACAATGCAGATGAAACGACTAGAGCGTTGGATATTATACCGAATCAATTCCTATTACTATTCCAGCCAGCAAAAACGTATCGACGATCGAGCAATCCAATGGTTGGTGTATCAGTATGAAGAACTTTTGAAATTTGTCAGCGAATATAATCAATGTCTAGACACGGTCGAAATGACGCGCGAGATTTGCCGATTGCATTTCGGACAACAAGAATGTCACTCCGTTCAGGTTGATGCACATTCGTTGATATTTGAAGATCACCCGGATCAGCAGGAAGCGGACAAAGATCGTTCTTTCACAGGCGATCTTGAAGAGGACATTCAAATAGCTTCAACCAGCTTGTCGAAATATGATGTATTCGTAGTGAATCAATGTTTGCCAGAACCAGCGCCTTTGCCAACAGTTGCCGAAGAAGAAAATGTGTCCACTACAACTATAGTAGAGTCTCTGGCTGATCAGTTCGAAGATTATGAAAGTATCGGTGAAGTTGAAAGTGTGACGTCTTCTGTTGAAAAAATAGTTATCGGAGGTTTAACTTATGCTCAGCCCAAAGTAAGTCGTCTGCATTCGCCGAATGATCGACATGACGCAATGTTCTTTCCAATTATTTCAGTATTACAAGAAGATCTACAACGATCTTTTCCGTGACGTTGATATGCGTTGGGAAACGATAAACCATTCGGAAACGAGCGAGGAACAAAATAAGGATAAATATTGTGTTGAGGACAAAAGTTCCACTGCTACCAAGGATAGTTCGAAAATAATCGAATCTGAATCTGTTCGAAGCGAGCCTAGCTATCGGGAAAGCTATGATCCAATGGTGGAAATAAACGCTATTCTGGGACCGAAAGACGATGCGCTGCCGGCTGAGGAAACGATCCCGCCAGAGGAGTTTGGTGAGTTGTTTGATCTTTCCAAATCTGTTGAAGAGATCTCGTTGGTCGCCGAAAGCTTTGCGGCACAATACATTCGTGCCACTAGCGAAGATTTTGAAGCAATGTTTCCCAAAATCGGCGATGTGTCCTGATAGTGTTGAAATGCGGCAGATATTTGATTGTTTGGAGTGATACAGGAAAAGTGGTTTAGCTCACTATAGGTTCTATATTGCTAGCTTGATCTCGAGGAAATCTTTCGAATTTACAACACTTTTAGAAATTATGTTTTTAATAAATGCATTCTTTCCCGTAAGAAAGCAATCAAAATTGAGCAACATATACGTGTGCTATCATTGCATTCTGCACATGGTTCGTGGTACGGTGCAAGATAATCCTTAGTGTCGGGCATTTGTAACTTTTTCTCGCAGCAAATCCCGGATTAAAATGATTCGACACTAAAAAGCTTCTGCAATGTCGGGTCCTACCGATGCACGCTCCACCTGCAACGTTTGTTCGATCCACTCGAATGCTGTCGAAACCTTTGCGTAAACTCCCGGAAATCCCGGCTCGGCGCAACCCTTACCCCATGAAACGACTCCAGTCAATTGACCGTCACACACGAGCGGACCACCGGAATCTCCCTGGCACGAATCCTTACCTCCCTCGTCGTAACCCGCACATATCATGCTTTCGGTGACGGTTCCAATGCCTTCGTACACCTCACCACACCGCTGATGGTTGGTCAGTGGGACGTTGGCAGCCCGTAGGACGAGGTCAGATTCATTCGGATTGTGAGTGTTTCCCCAGCCGGAAACTTTACACACGGTACCATCCGACAGTTCACCGTCGCCTTCGTTTGCCGGTGGTCTTCGCAAACGAATCGGTTGAACCGATTCGCTGAAGCTTAGTGGTTGGTCCAGATGGAGTAGTGAGAAATCATAATCGCTCCAAGAATTTTGCTTCGGATGATGAAGAATTCTTCTGACTTTGACTGATTGGCCACCATCGTTGACATGGGTGGAACCGACGTGAATCCAAAGGCCACGAGCGCTGATGGTTCTGAAACAAAAATTTCGTATGGTGTGAGTCAAAATGAGCTGCATTTATTGATTGAATTTTCACCTGGTGCAGTGAGCGGCAGTTAGTATCCACTCGGCATCAATAATGGTTCCACCGCAAAAGTGTCTTCCACGGCGTAACGACACCTGGTAGGGAAAATCGCGAATATCCACCGGAACACCACCGACAATACGTTCCCCGTTCGTATGATCGTTGATTGCTGTGGATGAGTTTAGATCGTGTGCCCAGCTTGGAGTGGTTCTATAGCTAATTAGAACTGACACAGAATATAGAATTGTAAAACAAGCCTGCATTCTGGTTGTTATTGCGTTTGGCTGAATCAACTGAGCGGTGTTTTATATACCATAGGTAAAGTTCCAGAACTTCTACCCAGGGGTTCCATTTCTGGCGATAACCAAACTAGGGCAATCGTTGAGGCCAAGTGTACATATGCCATGCACGGTACGGTGGTATTTTGAAATGATAGTTCAACTTCGTGATAGTTATTTGTAATGTTAATGTGAGTAAATTATCACAAGTGAAAAGTGAGTTGAAAATTTAAAAAAAATTATTTCTTAAAAGTTTCAATACAGTCCGATTGCACGACTGTAATAGCTTCTATAAAAAGTTTTTTTTTTGAATTTTGAAAATGAGCGAAATTTGTTATTTGTACTTATGATTTTTTTTACTGTCGTAGCAGTTACAGTGACGAATTCTATTTCGGAATTATTACCGAACAAACATTCCAAATACAAGTAAATTCAAGCCACAGAACCCGGATGAAAGCAGTCCAAGACCGAGGTTGTAACTAGAGGTAGACCGACCATAGAAGAATTCGATGAAACTTGCGGAGATTATGGTCCCACAATAAGAGTTTATTAAATGTCCTATAGAAAATAAAAACAAAAGAGTTTATTAAATGTTGTTATATCTCACCGTTCTCCATTATTTTGTAGCTTGGTTTTGGAATGCCAAATTTTCTATTGAAACAGTACTTATTTCATTCACACTTTATTCATTCTTAGAAAACTAATTTCCCTATTCACTATTAATTGATAAAGTTTATATTTTTCCATTCGTGGTACAATTTTATTTTTCCGCACAGTTTATGTGTAATTGCTTAATATCGAAAATTTAATTATCTGTTCCTCCCTGTTTATAAATATCTGTTCTGACTTTATTATTTTTCGAAAGAAAGCGTTTCCATTTATACACTTAAATTATTTCGCAGAAAAATCTCTTTGGATCTTAATTTTGCAATCCTTTAGCTTATGTTCTATGGTTTCAATGCAATTCCATGTTTCACAGTTAGGATTTTGTGCTATTTTACTTTTGTATTGTAGTTTCTGCGTATAAATTCGTTCGTTTACTATCATATGTAATGTACTTATATTTTCCACACCGAATCTGAACTCGTTGGGAAGCGCCAAGACAGGAGGATTTACCGTCCGACTTGGCCTGGAACAGACAAACAACTTAGTCTTTGAGTTGTTGTGCTTCAATAGTCGCTTTATTCATGCTTATTCCTAACTTATATATTAATTTTTCTGATCGATATTGTTTACGTAATTTGTTTACAATTGTTTTCATTAGGTCGGTCAGTTACCAGGCCGTGATGACCCAATTATGCGGCCAATTATGCCGTCAACAGTACTTCTTTGATTAGTGTTCAATCTATATTTCTTAATGTTTTTTACATATTTTATCCCATTGTCTAACGGGGTTAGTTTTCATTGGTGTACTCCAATTGAGCTTATTATGGATATAGAAATTCGTTTTGCACTCGGGTTTGTTATCACTTCGGTGGGATATGGTATAGTTTTAGTACATGGGTATGTGGATTTTGAATGTGCTTTATATAATTCTTGTTGGAAGGAGTATTATTTATTTCTTGCAAGTGTCTGTTAACTCAAAACAGTTAACTTTTGACCATATGAGAACGCAATCACAGATTCTTTGACAATTCTGCTAAGCTTACGTGTAGTTTGGGGATAGTTTTTACAAAAACTTGTGTCATCCTTACGCTCCTTTTTTTTGCATACTAGTGATTTATTTACACGTATTGCATAAATACAAGAGAGTTTAATGAAGTTATTCAACTTTTAGGAAAATTTCCCATAGGAATAATACCATCGCTACTAGTTGCCACATTTTCATTGTTTCAATTTCAAGACCGATTGACAGAAGAACTAAGAAACTAATATCTGACCACATCTATCCACCTAGATTGTCGATTCGTGTCGACCAATGTTTGATCCGTATGGTAGCCATAATTTATCGTTTGCAGTATCATTGTCTACAACCTCAAACAATTGCCGACCCTGCAGATAGAAATCGCGTTCCACGAGCGTCACTATTGTTTGCAGTTTGCTGCCACACGGAATTGCATTCGATTACGATTTGTGAATCGGTGCAGTGTTCAATGGGTTTCCATATTTGCAAACTTTGAGTACCCGGTGGGAGAACGATAATTATTGGTGTCAAAATTTTCATCTACTCCGCGCCCATGCTGCGTGCTGCGTAGAATGCAGTGCCATTTTTGTTGTCACCGTGCACAGTTCCCTTTCACTGCCTTTTCCGTGCCATTGTTTCCATCCGATGCAGCGGACAGGCGGGCAACGTTACGGCCGGAATTTCCTTTTGATGGTGCTGACAAAACCTTTTCCCGGCATTCTCCCATCGGAGCAGCAGTAATAGGTGTTCGAAACGGTTGCTGCCATGGAATGAAACATCGCCGACAGCGACAAATGCAATTATGCTTCCCTTGTTTTACTTGCATCGTTCGAACTGGGATGGCGCTTTTCTGCGGTCGGATCCCGGAACGGGTGCCGTCACTGTTTTGTCTGGGACTCGAGTTTCATCCAATTATTTGCTCATTTGCAGATCTTCCATAAATGCATTCGGCCGAGGCCAGTTTTTCATCGCCCACTCCCACTGTTCCCGTTCTGCACTGCTGTCTGTTGTGCAGTTGCGGTCGTAGGCCGCAGCGAAACGGCTCGTTCGATGATGCACTTGCACATTGTCGTTGGTTGGTTTTATCGCTGCATGCATTTGGAACGCATTTGGTGTCTGGTTTATAGTATCCATGGTCAAGCGAATTTCAGGGTCAGCCGTTATGGTTTAGCGTCGCCTGTCCAATGCGTGGGGATAAAGAATGGGATGGCCGGTTTCTTCACAAAATGCGTTGTACAGGGAATTTATTCATTAGATAAATCTTCGTTTATTTCCCTCTCAGCAGCAGGGAAATTTTTACCCCGATTGCATACCATGTTTGCAATGTTGCAAAAGTGATTCCGTGTACAGAATGTCTTCCATGTGATGTTACACACAATCATGATGCTCTAAGTACAAGTAATTTCGCAAGCCACACAGTTCCGTTATTGCTATACAATAATGATATGTTTGTAAAACTTATCGGCACCAATTATTACGATGATGATAATGTTCGGACGGGACGAGAAAATTTCGATAAACGCAGTTGCGTTGGATTCTATCGTAAATTATAATTTTCTGTTTGAATGAGCTCGATTTCTGTTAGTGATAATCGCTCATTGCCAGTCGAACCAATCTGCTACGAATAATGCAAATGGCATAAGGCTTCCTGAAACCCTATCTTTCTGATTGCAATGATGTTTTTTGAATATTTTTGCGCGTATGCAAAAAATGCTCTTTATTTTATTTTTACAAATTATGTACATTGCAATAATAGATATATTTTTAAGGGGAATAATGTTACAATGTGAAAAAATAATCTGATTTTTTTTTGTAAGATACTAGCTTTAGATTAAGGGGGAAAAGTTACATTGTGCAGTATTGTGCTCTTTTTTACCATATAGGTTAATGGTCAGTCCTTGATAAGGGAAAACGGTCTGGGAGAGATTTGAAACCCTTGCCTTTCGTGTGAAAGATATGCGCCATTTTCTCTACTCCACAAGTCGACCCTTGTTATATTTTTAGTTTTGCATAAAATTGATATGCTTTGTGAATGGTAGATGGTAGCGGCACCGTTCTCACTCAACAAGACCAGTTTAAAAATCCCATCTAAGCCGTTCCTCCGTACGGAGGACAGTCTTCGGGTGAGTGCTTGTCACGGAAGCTACACATGGCAGGCCAAGACATCCCCGTGAATGTAGTGTCTTAGGAGAAGATGTCTAGAAGGCCTATGGAGGAGCAGCTACAATGAAGAGCTTTACGAATTCGAGTTCAAATGCATGTCATACGCATGGCATCAGATGAACCAATCCCCAAAGTCTTTATATGGGCGGAGGAGGCGTGGTAGGTTAAAGCTGAGGTGGAATGAAAAAAAAGAAATATTTGTCGTAGAGCACCCAAATACAAATTATAACTATTATAATTTGTTGCATTTATTCGGAAATGTAGATATACATAACATTTAAGATTGTTTGAAGTAGAATAATGTTCTGGATATCCATTAAAATCCAGAAAAAATGGGAAACCATTTCATTTCACACGTTGATTGTTACTTTAAATTGGCTTATTTTGAATGAAGCGTCCCTTGCGAGTGCATAATAGCGAACGAAAAGACTGAAGGTGCTAAAAATCTTGTTTTTCTACATGATTGGATCTGAAACACGCTTGCCTGTTGGATTGTTGTGCTACGTGAACCCGCATGGTATCGTGTGCATTGTGAAAATCATTGTTCAAGGATTGAATTATGAATTTGTTTGAACTACCTCACTTCGTGGAAGGGTATCGTGTACGTATGGAACCCGTGCACATGTGTTAAAACTGCCCCAAGTTTTCTTTTAAAGATATCTGTGATAAAATAACATGCTTGTCCAAGGTACGTTACATTTGTTTTTCCTAAAGCCAAGTGTAGCTATTTTCCAGGCCGAAAGGTAGGAAATATTACTATGCAAGAATAATATGATTGATATTTTGCATGCATTACTTTTCGACCCATGGTGAGGTACTCCACTATTGTACCATAACCGTATAGCCTAAGTGTCCCAGTATATCGAGTCGGTTCACTGTTGGTACGGTCAATTTTTGATCATCCTCGATGCTTCTGTGTTTTAAATAAGGGTGCCTGTAGTAAGACACCAGATAGGACACGATACAGGTGGATGATTGTTTGTTTGGGACTACCAATAAGAGCTAAGTCCTTATACATATATCTTTGAAAGAATGAGTAATACTAACCGAAGTTAAGTTGTGACTGTTTTTGTACTTTCTAGTTAAACAATGAGTTTTACATAGCATTCACTATTATGTAAATCTTCTACTTGATGAAGCATTCCTTCAAATAAGATTTTTTTTCGATTATTTCAATACGATTTTAAACTATATTTTTCTCGATTCTCCCTCTCAGCTTCACTGCTACTAGCTTGAAGAAGAATGTTAGGGCTGTAGCATAATTTCCCTCTACTTATTTATTATTCATGTAAGCTTTTGCCTCCCTTGGCATACGACCGCTGACTGACTTTCGCTTACGAACTGGAAACATTTTGACACTTGCTGTCCCCTGCTGCTCTAGATGGGTAACTGGTACCGTAAAAAAGGAAAGTAACTCAGTAACAAAAAAAAAAGTCCAGATGAAAAGCCACCGTCAACGGTGACAATGTTTTATTTATTCAGCGCAAATTTTATTACTCCTGTCGACGACGGGACTTGACTGAAAGTGCCGAAGTGTGAGGATCACTTTGGTTGATTTCATAATGATAATGACCGTCCGTAAAAGTATTTCATGGATCCTTCAAATTAAAAGCATATTATTTTAACACGATTTATACCGTCATGGGCATTCATCGAAGTGGAAAGGCTGCGATGCGCTGTATGGGTGGCAGGTTGAAGCAGTTTTGTTGCAGCTCTACAGCACGGCAAAAGGGCATCCCACTTTGCTGGCAGGTGCTACTCATTATTTTGACTATTGCACGGGCATTAAGTGAAGCGGGAGAAATTGTATAATTTATCGGATACGTACATTAAATCTACACACGCATACATTTGTTACTGGTGTCTTTTCTGCGTTGTTCATGTGTGAGGATATTGTTTTATTATTCTAAAAAAAATGAAAATCTTGCTCTTAGCTACTGATATTTATAGGAGCTAAAAACAGAAAGTTTTTCCGTAATATAAAATGTTAATTAGATTCGCATGTTAATAAACCATTAAAATAGGGTGTTTTTTTGTGTTGGGAGAATTTTACATTGTAAGTTTAACTGTTACGATATATGGCCCGCATGCTCTACTGCGAATGAAAAAAACCCATTAAAGTATGCTCAAAGTATATAAAACAATAATTTAGAGGTTTATTAATTATTCATATTAACCAAAAAATGATATTACTATAACATATGTTTATATTAATAAAAATAAGCTTCAGTGAAACTTATCTACAGAAATAGTTTGGAATGGTATTGATCAATACGTTAAGGACAAAGCAGCGCTTCGAATATCGGTGTACTTGTCCGAAAAGGGAACCAACGGTGTTGCTTCAGTACCATTTGGCCAGGTTAAGCGCCGGTCATTTTTCCATCCTGTTGGCTTTTGAAGGCAATTAAATTTTATTTTCCACTTTAACACATTCCATGGTCTGCCTTTCCGTAGTGAATCAAACGGTGGCCAGGTATACTTTTTTTGTTCTTCTTCTGGATTGCAAAGTTCTCCTTTTTTTGTACTATCATATGCAAACATTTCCAGGTGATTGTACTATGTTTTGGGGGATTAAAATCAAGAACGAATTTTTGTTTCCTATTTGAGCGATTGTAGGAGAAATTTCGCTTTGTGCAGCGTTGTCAGCGTTCGGTGCAAGCGTAAAATCATTTCAAAATTAAAATTTTGTCCAAATAACATTTCAACAGTTGATCAGAATGGCAATATTGATCTGGTTTATTTAAACCACTAACAATAAACCTAGCTCGATGTAGGAAAATATTGGAACTTCTAAACCTTTAACATCACAGAACGAACGAGGAACGAATGACGAGCATCAGCTCCAAAGTGAATGCGAAAGAGCAGAATGCACGGAAGGGAACATCAACCAAAACCAGCGACACTAATGTTACCACCGGTTGGGTGTGAAGGACTGTGATGGGTTGGTTTGGTCCGTTGACTGGTACTGTTAACGCTGGCGAAAAGGACAACAGCCGAGGCGAATCGTACTGGCGGCACTAAGCACAGAAGAAGCGAGGTGTGAGTGGTAAATAGTTTTGAGGTTTGGAAATTAAACCAAAATAACGTCGGTTTGCGTATGGAAAGTGTTTTAGCTGCCGCCATGCAATGGTGTGAGCGTTTGTCTGCGGTTGGAAGTGCGAAGGGCCGACCGTGAAAGGGTGTGAACACGACGACGGCCGTCTGTACGAGCATGCTGTACTGTAAGCTTTCGATGAATGTATTTCCGTGCAAATGAGCATGTGTGTATGGAAATGGATGCGTCTGAGTGAGTTTATTTTACATTCTAGCCCATTTAAACGTTCCATTGTTTGTGGGTGTTTGTACGTTCACGCACCAAAGGCTAGGCGCCTCCATCGTACAGTGGAGCGAATGGAACCATTAGAAAGATTTGTTTCCATTTAATTTTCATGGTGCTTTTTTACGATTTCCTCCCCATTCGCTGTATAATTTTCGGTTCGTCTATTTTTGCCCGAAACTGTGGCAGAATATATCGTTTTTACGATCAATTTGTAGCGTTCAAATACTGCAACAAGCTGCTTTTCCAATATAGCGTTGAGATGATGGTCCATTAGGCAAAGTCATGTTGAATTATCGTTGACGGCGATAAAAGGAAAGATGTCAAGCATAAAGCCCAAATATGACAAACATTTACACATGTGCTGTGATTCGTGGTGCTTTGCGATATGCTAAGAAATGACGCATCAGTATTTCATGTTTTGTTTAAAAAAAATATTTTAGTTTAATTCTTGTACTGATGCATATTATTCATTTCAGTGATTCTAAATGAAAAATATTCTGTGAGCTAAGTTATAGAGTGATTCTTAGATTACCATAGATTTTGAGAGGATTAGTACATGTCATAAGAAACATATGCATTAGCATGTTTTGACCTTGACATGCATCACGGCGAAAGAAATGTCTAAGAGCTTTCCAGAGAAGGACAACTCAGAAAAGGCTTAATACTTTTTCCAAAATCAACCAATATGCCTAAAGCTGTTTGTAGAAAAAAAAAACATGATCGGCCTTACTGGCTGAATGTCTGTTGCTTCTTGGCGAAGTTGGATTAGATATGAATTTGTGACATAATCTGTAATATAAAAAGTAAGAGCTTACTAAATACGGTTGACAGTGTTCAGCGTTTTACTTAATGTAATCGGCTTATTGTATTTGTTTTGATGTCAATCCTAGCGATAGCAATGGTTTTGGTACTCATATCTTCTATTCGAAGTTTGTATAGTTTTTCACAGTATTCTCAAAAAAATATACCTAGCGTAATGCATAACACAAACAAAAGGATAAAAACAACTACAAGCTTTAGTTACACTTTTTACAATTTTGTTACTCACTCTCAGTAAATTTTAGAACAATATGTTTGCTCATATTCATATGCATAAGAATTCATTTTCTTAATTACTATAAAACGTATGGAGCGGCCGAAGGTGAATATGGTAACGGAGCCGGTCTTACGCGACAGTATTGTCCCAAAATCCAATCCGAAACGTTCTCCCGTTCGCAGGGCTGACTATTCTGCTGCGAAAAAATTTAGTTAGGATAGCTAGGAATGGCAGGCCAAGACTTCTCGTGGTTGCAGTACCTGCTAGGTAGTGTCATAGAAGATATGTTAATCCCTACTTTTCTAACGTGGGAAATTCGGATTATGTTTCGGACTGTAGATTTGATTATTTACCGATGCGTTGCGAGGCAATCTAAAATGGGGAGAGTGTGCGAAAATAATTTTATTCCTATTTATTACAACCAACTCAGCTAATAATCTTCGCTAGGATTCGCTTCGCTCCTACGGCAATTCACCTGTTGGAGTTTTGGCTTACCAAGTCTCCTCTGTTTTGAGTGGTTAAGGTCTCTGACACTGAAGAATGATTGGTTGACCATCGCGTATCTCAACATCATTATTATTGTCGAAGCTGGCTAATGACCTAAGGAAGGTGGAATTTTGAGCTTCTTCAAAAATGCCCTTCTGTCCGAACCCCCAGTGTAGGACAGTAGTTCCAAAGATTCTCATTGCATCATAAAGTTTTGCGGTGCTGCTGCTTCACTCTCTTCTACATGATTTGCCACGCAGAGAAAATCTTATCTATGGTTGTTTTTTCGTTTCGAGAACCTCCTTTGCACGGATGGAATAATTCGATCTGGTAGTATTAACGAATATTGTAAAATGAATTCAACATCTTGATGGCCAAATCAAATTCATCCAGACAGTATGAATATCCAGCTACGCGGTATCGACGAGTCTAGTGAGCCATTCAATGGCCGGTGATATTACACTAGAGCAAGAACTACAATACTAATACCTCTTTCTTTGTATTTGATTATAAAATGTAGAAAGTATTAGTAAGATGCAATACAATTTCATTCTTACCTTAGGAAGGGGCACCATTTTACTGAAATAATGTATTTTCGGATAAAAGAAAGTTGCTAAAACGTAAAACACCATTCTAGATAACCATTTTTTACTCAAAGCTTTTATTATTGGTTTTGTATTCTATTTGTTCAGAATCTTTGATAGCAATGCTCCGGTTGTTACTGTTGTTGGATGCGGGAGCTTTTCCTGTGTGTTGGAACGTGTGGTACTAGTACAGTGGAATTGTTTTTACATTCTTTGCATACTATATCTTAATCATCATAGTGGAACATTTAGCCGTTTAGTTTGATTGCACATTCATTCCTGGCGTGATGCTGAATTAACTGTACAAACAATACGCGTACTGCTGTGTTGCTGAACAACGAAACAAATGCCAATAATCATAACTACTATGGTCCTACCGGCCTTAACTTACACTTTGTTTAGATATACACATTTAGGATAAATTCATGTTGTACGTATATCTCGTTGTTGGACTAATCATTCGCATTCATGCGGTAACATCGTTGTCACTAAAATGTCTTTTTACGCCATATTAACACACGCCATGGATGCAAAATACAGTTTGCTCGTTCAGTACCACCACTCCGAACGGTTGCGATTATTTATACACTTCTCTTGGATCCCATTCCAGTTCAACTAATGTCGCTTACAGTCTAACAACATAACAACGATCCGTCCACCGAAGCACTCGAGAAGGAAGGAACGTTTTTACGAAAACATTACACGATCATATGAGTCGTAATTTGGCACATTATAGCATACACTTGCACATTATCTAGCGTACAGCTCCTGTTTTACGAGTACATGATAAAAAGCAAACTGTGCGTAGGTCATTACGTGTCCTTACTATCAACGATTTCGTTTGCCTCATAATGAAACTTTCAAGGTGCATCTTGTGCTCTGACAAACACGCTAGTGCTGGTGGATTTTTCCCCATACTGCAACAGCAGAATTTTTATGTTTAAAAATGAAATAAAGATGTAAAAATATCGCATAACAGCGCTGGTTCGTATTTGCGGAAATCTTTCAAAGTTGGAAAAAGCATTAAAGAAAAATTAAAAATTAAGGTTTAAGGATCTTCTTCTGTGGAAACATGACGGGTTTGAACAATTTTCGTGCAACCACCATGTCGCACAAAAGTTTTCCGTTTCTCAAAGTTAGTTTCTGCGAATGGGGCAAATGGTGGGATGATTTAGTGCTTGGTACGAATTCCCGTTTCTTTTTTTTTTCGACCTCATCTTGCATCTTTCTTACCGCGGAAAAATTGCTGGCCAAATTGTGGTCGACAATTGTGGGGGGCAGTTGCAAAAGAAATCCAATTATCCGTCCAAAGAGTCATTCCGAATGCATCGTTCGGGCGGGCCGTGGACAAAAAAGTCTTCAAATCGCATTCAATTTGTTTCACAAGTGCATTTAAGGGGAAAGAAATATTTCCCTCGTTCGGAATTGCATCATTGGTTATTATCTGTGCGTTATAATTTGAATCTTTGGCTGCCTGTCCCCCATTGGAGGCTTTGTTGATATGGGTTTTGCGGTTGAAAGTCATTTCTTTTATCATTTCTAGTTCCTAAAACATCTGCCGGGTCTGAAAAACTAATCTCAAAACCTTTCGTTCCGTGGGGTTTCAATTTTAGTGTTTTTTTTTACTATTGGTACAACTCGAATGCGCGCAGTATACAAAACAATATTACACATGAACGTTAAACAACCCTATAAATTCTTCCCAACAGTTTGTGCTAATGGAAACTTTGCTTCAAATCGGCATTACTGATATGTGGTCATAAATGTGCTATTTGTTATAACTTTCGGTCAATTTTCTCCACAGTCTCAGTCCGATTATGCATGCTTAATTTTTTATACAGGTGAGAATCTTGCTAGCGTCGAACGAAAACCTTCACAATTTTGTTCCTAGTGAAAGAATTGCACCATTTCACCGTGTTCCCTTGTGTAAATGATCGGTGTTTACCTCTGTAACACTTAACCGGTCTTCTGTTTTAGACATCGTAATGGCGCGTTGAAACATACCTTAGCATTTTTTTTAAATACACAGAGACTGTGACTTATCATGGTTTCCACCACGGTAGATATTTTTCTTTAGGTATAAGCTGTATTTCCTAGCCAAAAATAAAGCAACCTTTACACTGGAGCCAAACAACAAACATAAGCTCAATGAGTTTTTGTGTCTCTGTCCCTCTAAGCCAATCGTTCGAGCCCGATGATGAGTTGTTTTTGTAGCGGATAAATTTAATTAAGAACGCTTACCAGCTTTTTGCGAGTTGTTCAATACTTGCGCTACTTGCTATTCCTTCCTTTCTGGTATACGGTTGTTGGTACAGTGTGGCCTTCGTACACATAGAGCCAGCTCAATATAGAATATAGAGTCGTGTCGTAGGTAAATGCTACTGATGGTGCAGTTGACGCTCGAGCGATATGCTCCAAGCCAAGTTTACTAACCTGCGATACAATTTCACACCATCTGATGGATTGTGCCGCTGTGCTATCTTCTCATTTGGCTATAAGTTTGCGTGTATATGATGTCAATGACTTCTCCGTTATAATATAGTTTGTATAATTAGTATATGTCTGTGTATATGTATATATATTTGTCATTTAGTATATATATATATGTTTATAAACCCTGCATTCAGTTATACGTGTTGAATTAGTTGATCTTTTGTTGTGTTAGCTGCGATTGCTGCTGCATAATCTCTTCCGATATGCTTGTTACGATTTTATTTGCTTCGGTTGCGAAATTGAACATCGGAATGTTTAAGCCATGTTGCTAGCAATAACATGCTCTATCACTTTGCTGTGTGCTAACGGGTTGAAGAGCAGGAACCTATCATTTTCTTGTGTTCACTCAGCTTGCAGTGCATGCCGCGCGCTACTCTTAGTTTACAGGATACATTTTTGATTTCTAGTTATTGTAAGCTGATCCTTGCCAAAAGTAGCAAACCTGTGCTAAAAATAATGGACAGAATATTGCGGGTAGTATTGATGGCACCTGTGTAGTAAAGAAAGAATGAATAAATAAATTACGATATACCTTTTGTTAAAACAACATTTAGGTAACAATTGATAAATGAAGTTGCTGTTTCGTAAATATGGTTTATTATTAAGGTATTCCCGCTCTGTTTCATCTTTATCTATCTTAATCACTTTGTAGCATAACTGTAGCATGCTGTAACTGTTGTGTGAAGGAAAAATATAAAGTATAATCATAAATGATGCTCTTCAGCTTTGCTCAGGATTAGGCAAATGCATTTTTTAATGTTTGAAGATTTTTACATACAATATTAGTTCTTTTTTTCAAATTGTTACATGAAACTTCGAAGCTTGCGCTTATTGCCGTTTCGCATCAATGAATCGGGAAACCCGAGGAGAACCATTGATTGAGGACATACTATATATGGCCAGCACCTGAGGCTCTTACATCATATTGAAGAGCTTTCGTCAGGCAGGAGAATCTAATGTGTTTAAGTTTGACTACGTACACATATCAAGGAACTCTGTGACTTTGCTAGTTTGATTTTTTCGAAATTTAACAAAAATTCTTGGAACTAAAAAAAGAACTGAAACAAACAGTATTCAAAACACATTTCATTGGCCACAAATACCTATTCCTAATTCTTATAGAATGGAATTATCATTAACATAATTGCCATAATTATGTTATCAACTGTATTTATTCATGATAATATACACTTTTTTTGAGGATTTTTTTTGAAATATTACTACCATTTTCACTCAAGCTCTAAAAATTAAATATACGGTTAATGATTATTATCAAAAAAACAACCTACTTACCTTGATTGTTCCGATTAGTTTCTGGTGGCCAATAGATGACATTAGTGTCGAACGACTTTTGCTCGGATCGATCAATTTCATTAAGATTGGAAGAGTATTTAGAGTCTGTGCAGGATATAAAGCAATAGTAAATGAGAACAGTGCAATGTAAAAGAGTAACAGCAGCTTAGCAAATACTTGTCCACCAGCGGTAGTAAGTGAAAGGTATTTCTCAGGAGCTTGCAGAGAGCATACATGGAATTGTCCCGTCACAAATTAGAGTGAGATTTAATTCAATTACTTGCTCATCTGTGAGGAAAGCCTCCAGCCACGAAAGACTGATACCGTTTCAGCCGCGCACAAGTACTCCGGTCCCAAAGCTGACCCTCTAATGATGCTTCACTTTGCACATACTTACTTTTATCAACCACGTGCCCAGAATAAGAATTCGAGTGCTGCCCACCGTGGTGATGGTGCAGACCACCGGCGGAATCGTTGAGGATCCGGTTGGACCAAAGGTCGGAGTAGGATTCGGTTGTCGGTGGCCCAGGAGATGTTGTTGGTGGTGTAGACGCTGCGAAAATATAGAACTCGTATGAAGATCTGGACACAATGCGTACGTAACGTTATTGTACCGTGTGGGATTGAAAATGGAAAACTTATCCTCGAGGGAAGAGGAGGAGAGAGAGCGAGTTATTTTTGTTGAAGTACACATGACCATTTGAGAAATAAGGGCTGGGTAGTTAGAAATGAGGCCCACTTATGTGATCATTGATTTGGTTGGACATAAAAGGGGTTACAAGTACTCGGAAGCGTAGGACAACAAAGTCTTTTCAACCGATTCATTGTTCAACCAGAGCAGGTTGAAGGAGGATAAATATATTTTTGTTGTTTCTTTCTTAATATGACCTCAAAATTATGATCACTTTAGCTTACTGGAGTCGTTAAACCAAGAAGATGAAGATTACTCCAGTGTAGTAAATAATACACGCTCAGAATTCTTAGAAATGCTCAATATTATAGAAAGATTGATGTTATGGTGCTGGAAAATTCCATCGATCCCCGAAAACTCTTTTGAACAGAACCGGTAATTTTTAAAGTTTAAAAATACTGTTTACCACCAAATATTTATACACAAAAGGCACAACAAACCTAAAATCTGATTGTGAATTTAGAGCTTATCTCCGTGCTGGGAGCTTATTTTTGTGGATTATTAAATTAATGCAACATCTCATCACTTGCATTAGTGCCAATTGAAATAAAGAAACAGTTTGTTAAAAACATCTTCATCACATCCTTTGAACAGTTTAAAGTAGTAACAATTTCGTAACGAGATTTATTTGTTTCACTAGCCCATATAAAACGGAGTACTACACTGATTTGTCCTACATTGGCAGTAGAACATGTTTCATTCAAATACCCCGAACCGTAAGTGCATTACGATGGCATTAGTGACGGGTCATTTCCCCGTTCCTTCACGTTATGCTGTCTCAGTACCGGATTAGGTAGTATTATGATGTTTCATTCTTCGCTTTGTTTGTACCAGCTACCTTTACAACCAGCAGAAGGAAATTCAAAAATTTGTAAAGGAAATGGGAATGTCTTGAAAAACCGTCCACGAAAAAATAGGAAAAAACAACACACACACACAAACTCTTACAAGAAAAAGGCCGTTTCTCGGAAAAATACGGGACAAAGTTCAACGGAAATACAAATGATCCATCCATCCATCCTAAATGCTTTGTGCGGTTTTAAGATGCACGAATGTACTGTGTGGTGGTAGTAGCACAGGAAGTGACTGGTAGCATCATTTGAATTTCCGCTTACGACCGATATCCTGGGCCGGAGATTTGTTACGGCTCACCGGTATGATATCTTATTTTATTTATGATTGGTTTTTCGTCCGCTAGTGATCCTGCCGTCGAAATGTTTTTTTTTATTCTTCAAACCATGTTGTTCATCTTTTTTCTTTATTTCTTTGGTCGTCGCCCTCTCGATAATATGGGTGGTAAGTTTGGCTTGAAGTTTAAAATAACTCAAAGTTATTATGCCTTTCAGAATGGTGGCTCATTTCTTGGTGACTTCTTGCCATGCACGTGAAACGTAGTGCATTGACAACTTCTTACGGCAAAAAAATTGTCATCACCCACCAATAACGTGGGACGGCGAACGGTTCAATTATTTTGCCATTTTCGCTAATAAATCAGCCGTCGGTGACTTGCCGCTTTTTCGGTGCTATTTGACACTGTCTCAAATGCCGGCCCGTGCAGCTGTCGCAATAGAACGACGATGATGACGATGACGAGGCTGATAACAATTCCATCTCGTTGGTACCCGTCCATGTCTGGTGAGATGGTACGCTTTCGGTGGTTTCACACCTTCACGTCTAGGATTCAAATGGTGTTTCTTTCGTCCATCGTCCTTTTTTCGTGTGTGTGTGTGTGTGTGAAGATTGTGTAAATCGTTCCAACATTCTGGTTCGTTTATTTCTTTTAGTTCACAGTTTGGATCATCTTACCCACGCCGGAGTACGGTTGAATGAGAGATGGAAAATCCACCGTTCCAGTCGCGCTGAAACCTGACCGGAACTGTGGAGCTTCCTCCATGACAAGTTTCCACCCACCACTGTCTGTTCATTGAACTGGCAAAGGTGGAGAACGGTTTCGTTTTTTCATTTGCGAGGGTGAATGGGGTCTTTTTAAGGTATTCGGTTGAAAATTACCTGCGTGGAGAAGGTTTCGGGAGTATTTTTTTTTTGCTTCTCCACCAACGGCACGCAACATTATCCATCGTCGCCATAGGCGGGTGTGGATGTACGGTAGAATATTTATAAGCTAACCGAAAACTGGCGCTGTGTTGTTGGAAATGGATAGACGAAAACAGAAATGCTCCCCAGCATTCGCTTGGTGCTGGGATGCTACGTCCGGAATATAAATCAACTCCCATCAAGATGTGTGACGATGCCTGTTGGTTTTTGCTACGTTATAGGGGAGGTGTGTGTTTGGGAATTCATAGCAGAATGTTATTTTTTGCCCGATAGTGCAGTACTTCAACTAATCGTTGCTCCCGCACCGTAGTTCGTTTGATTGGTAGCCTTACGAGGTTTGACGTGCCATTTAAGGCTGGTTGTCAACGTGGCGAAGGTGTAACATGCTGCAAGTGTATTATGCACAACTTTTTTACTGTATTTTGTTTAGTGCACTTTAAGTAGATGCACCTTAAGCTGTATGCACCTATAGGGAATGAAATAGTTTTTTTTAAATCATCCTACAAAGTATTTGTAAAGCGTAATATAAAGTTTACGCAGAGCGAAGGATACAAACAACGGGTTTCTTCTTAATGGTCTAATGTCAAAGTGGTTATCCCTTTTTCCTTTATCAAATCCTTCACTGTATCTTTCATCTGATGGAGAAGTTCGTTCCGGCAAAGATTCCCCATGAAAGGTGGGATACCGAAACCCTCCCGAGGAACGGCTGAAATCCGCAGCAATCAGCGTCAAAAGGGAGCTACGTGGACGTGTGCTTCAACCCAAAACGAAGACAGCTGTCGAAACGTAGGAGGAGGTTGGTTTTTGAAATTATCGACGGTTTGACGCAGTGAGGCGAACGCCAAAAAAAGAAAAAAAAAGCGTACGAATCGCCAGTGACAGCTTGCCAGCGGAAACGGACTGAAATTATCCTTTCGGTTTCGTATTGTTGTGTTGAGCAGCTCGTGGAAAAGGAGGAAAAGGATGCTCTTGTGTACTTGCGTGCCTGTGTTTAGCATTTTTTTTCTCGTTTCGTCATCCCGCCCGCACTGGGGTGGAACAATTTGAATAAGAAAGAAAAATTGCACCCCTTTCGAGCATCTGTGCCGAACGACTTTTGACCGCAGCTCAAATTACAGTGTAGCTCGCAGATGGGCGCCTACGGTACACACCCATTTTCTTTGCAGCTTGGAGGGGGTGGGGGGGGGTTGGCAAAAACTTTAGGTTTTTGTGTTTTGTGCTTGAGGCAATGAAAATATCAAAGTTTCGTCCGTTGCTTTCAAAATCCAGTGTAGTTCGGTGTCGGGTATCAGCGCAAATGGTGCTGGTTATTAGATACTTGAACACAGGCAATCATGACCCGTAAGCATTTCCTAGCAAAAAAAGTATTCCTTTACAGTCTTTAGTTGTTGCTCTTGGAAGATGATGAATTTTTCGCTCATGAACTTTTTCTTCATGTCATATGATGGTGGTACATAAATCATAAAAGGTCAATTCGTCGGTTCCAAATGGAAAGCGTGCGCCTTTTGCACAATGGCTTTTTTCCTTTTAAAAAATGGTCCATTTACTTTTATTTCCTGTACTTACTTATTTTATTTACACACTTTTACTTACTTTTACATAAACTTATCAAAATGGCTTGTGCGGACCAACTCTAGATATTCTCCTACGTCAGATAAGATACTTGAGCGGCTATCGTCTGAAGTGAATGAAAGTTTCAATTGATAAAAGTTATTCTTTAAAGGTGCGGTTGGGTACACATCTCATTATCGATGCCAGAACCCTTGTTACGTTGGTAGATGATACGTTGCCGACAATTTTGGAAAATAGTTTCTAGACTCAATACGGTGTAAGTGAACAAGAGTTTCTCGCATGGCAGCGGCAATTTTAACGAACTGATACATGGAAATGGTGCGTAGACTCTCAGGCAAAATGTTTTAACAGAAAGCCATGAAGGTTGGTACGCATAACCCAGCGTTTGCGTGCTTCATGTAGAATGTTCCAAGTAATCATATTACGCAGTGCATGAGCACGAACGTTCAGAAGACGAAATAGTGTTAGTCGGTGGTTGTGCGAAGATACCACACATTGCTTGGAGATACGGTAGTAACATATTTAGCTGCACGTATGGTGGATTATGTTGTGAGTAAAAATGTAATAAGCTCAATTAAGTTGCAACAAACCATGGCTAAACTCGCAGTAGTACGACCGTACTGGAACGAGTCATTTGATGATCCTATCGCTACGTTGAGTACCATAACATTCTCATCAACTTTTTCCACGAATGTGTTAAACTTTCTCAACGGAGAACCAAAATAATATATAAGGTTGCGGTGCCTATGGCAATTTAAGTGTGTTTTGAAAAGACATTCACATAAAGATGCCTTTTGCTTCATTATTTCCTTTCATAATATTATACAAATTCATGAGCACAGACAATCGCGTTGTTGGAGCTCCACGGTGTTTTATAATTAAACAAGTCCAAGACAGCAAAACTCTTCGTTTATATTTCTTAAAATTAAATTTTAAAGCCATTTCCGAGCAATCTATTTCTTCCTGCGCATAATCTCAATTAATGACTTTTCATATTTGATGACTAAATAACAATATGTTCATTAACGTTCCGTTTCGTACCCGAGAGCAACAAAAAGGCGGTAAAAAAGATTCATACCGAGGTGGGCCAAAACAAAAAATCCTGGTTAGCGGAAGCATCCTTTGTCAATTCAATAGAATGAGTTCCTTTGGGGTCGAGTAAGTCAAGAGTGATAAATCATAAATAAGAGAGCGACTCTCCAGGCGAATTAAGCTAGCAAGTAGGTACCGGGTAAAAAAACCCTCTAAAATGGAAGGCGGGCGGGAACGGACGGTATATTATGCAAAGGGACAGGAGCTATCAGAATAGCAGCGGTACGTATAAATTTCCAGTGAGATGTAGTGGACGGGAAGCAATGGACGAAAGGTGAGTTCGTTGATTATGGTTCATAATGATGCAAAATAAGGTGTTCATTCGACCGTCATCGGCACGGGCGGTTGGCCATTCTAGGCGATGAATAGAATGGGATTTTTTTTGTTATGAAGGAAGTAAAATTTACTTACAGATGTTTTGAAAGTTTTAGAAAAGAGGGAAAGATGATGTTGTTTGTTGGATGTGGATTTTCTTAGATTGATTGTTCAGTACGAAAAATGAAAAACATTCCAACAGCTTTCTGGAGAAATATAATCAAACCTTTTTCTAAAACGATTAATACCAAATAAAAGTCAGAAGGCACAAGACACTAAGCACATCACTTTCCACTGTGCAAACTGTCACGTGCTTGAAGGAATTGGAATTACGCTATCAATATGCCAATGATATTCGAATCAAGTGCCAATGCCACTTCTGGCGGGCAGAGCAGCAGAAGGTTTATGCATGAAGCGTTTGAGCAATTTTTCTTAAACCCCGACAGGGCCACCACAATTTCTGGGGAGCGTGAAATGTTAGACTCCTTCCTAGCCGTTTATTCATACATTTCTGTGTAGCAAACGAGAAGATTGCGATTCCGGCACAGATTGCAGGCAGCGCAGGAACGAAACGGTGCACCACACCGGAAGCCAGGGTAATGCGCTGGAAAAACATATTTTTATTGAAGCAAACAATGTACCGTACAATGGTTGAATGAAATATGATTATTAAGAGTAATAATGGAGCACCCAGACGACCACCAAGATGACGACGACGACGACGACGACGACGACGACGCCGGCTATGATCATGACGATGATGATGGTGATTTTGAGTGTAGCCAGGCAGTGGGTGGGGCCAGTCGGGGGAAAATGGATGGCCGCGCAAAAATAACTAAAGCACGCTTCGTTTGAATTCCGTTCCATGGGAACAGCGTCGTGGCAGATCGAGCCGAGGTGCACATTTCGGAAGGGACGCATAGATTTTCGCCTCCACTTTCTGAGCCGAGCAAATCAACGATAAAAAGGCCATCGGATGACATTCTCTTCGCGGGTTGTGACGGTTTTGCGGTTCGCCAGTGCCGAAGGCATTGTTGAGGTTTCACAAACAATGACTTCTGGTGGCTAACTGCCTGGCGTGCCTCAAACTTTTGCAAAGCGGTGTGTGTTTTTTTCCCTCTCGCTGAGCTGAATGGTTTTTGTGCTTTCTCCGTACAAGGTGAACGCTGAATGCTTTGTTAGGTCAGGTGGGTGGGGAAATTGTTTAGCGGCAGTTTTAAATTATGTCGCCATAATTAATTGATGCTGTCCAAAATGGTTTCGATCGAGTGAGGGTGAATGAAGGAGGGACGGGAAGTTTTGAATGCAAGTAAATCATTTTAGAATTTTCTTTGCTTGGGTAGCGCTGTTATGCCCTGCAGCCAAACAAGCAATCACTTGTTCGTTTCGAATCGAACTGTTGATAGGCTAGGGAAAATTTTAAGAAATTATCCATAGATTAGAGAGGGTTATGTGAATGTATAATTCCCTTGACATTTTAAAAAAATGTAGTAAACTTTTTTTTCACAAAAATAGAAGAAACAAAAACAAAAGAAGAAAGAATAGTTCTCGGACTAAAATTATCGACAATTGTTACAATTTATGAGACGAGACTTGGTCCAGAGTTGTACCAGAAATGAGAATATATAATAGTATCTTATAAAAGTTGCATATAAACGAGTACTTGACAGTGGCTGCATAAACTGCTTGGAGGCATTAAGCGTAAAGAATATTGGGACCGTAACATTAGTATGCAGGCATATCTCTTTGGCCTGGCATTTGATAAAGAAAACCACATAAGGGGGAAGCGTGGGTTTAATTCAGCACAGGTCTTAGGGTTAGGTCCTCTATCGATGTTTCGAGCCCTTTAGATTTTTTATCTGGCGACTGGCCACTCCGTGCAAGGGTTACTAAACCACAGCAGATGTTGTCGGTAGCCAGACAGCTACAAACAACCTATCGATTACAAAGTGTTGGCACGATTTACGATACACGGTTTTGGGTCCGCTGAATTTATTAACAAATAAAGTAATACAGGAAAAACCTTGGAGCAGTAGCATATCTGACCGAGAAAGTGTAGGATTATTTTTCGATTCCAACGATCACTTTTCAAGTTACACTTATTCTTCTTCTGCTTTACTGGCCTGCTCTATCGAACACGTCTGAAAGACAGCTCCTCCTGGCCCGGTAGCTCCTCTTGGTCCCAAATCCTTACAATCAGTCGATGTATGACAGCGGCAAGCTCTCCCGGCCCCATCTTGAACAATTTAGCCACAGTTCACTTATGACATTTCAGCTGTTTGATGGCACTGATGACTTCCTCCCTCGATGGCGGAGGCTGCTGCTCTCCTTTGCTTCTCTCGCCGGTATCTTCCGCATCTGCTTCGTCAAGGTGTCTGTCAAAGTAACACATCCACCTGTCGATCACCTCTCGCCCGTCCGACAAGATATCTCCCTCCTCACGCTGGAGCATTCGGGATCGCGCTGCGATCTTCTCGGATAGCGCTGACTGTGCATAGTTTTAGGCGTAACTTAACCATCAGCAGGAAATGGTCTGAGTCAACGTTTGCCTCTCTGTACGACCGTACTTCGATAATATCCGAGAAGTGTCTTCCATCGATGAGAACGTGGTCAATTTGGGAATAGGGCTGCTGTGGTGATCTCCAGGTGTAGCTGAACCGAGGTGCGTGATGGAAGAAGATGCAGCGAATGGAAATGGCAGCGAAGATATGCTACTGCGTTTGGAGGAGGCGAATTTTAGATCTCCGATGACAATTTTGACGTCGTGTTGTGGGCAGCGGTCATACTCCCTCTTAAGCTGCGTATAAAAGCTGTCCTTTTCGACATTGGTGCTTCCAAGATGCGGAATATGCACATTGATAATGCTCAGGTAGAAGAACCAGCCACGAATCCTCATCCGGTCGTTGATGCACATCCGGTCGTGGATTGGCCACCATTCAATCACTCTCTTTCACATGACCAGAAACTCCGTACCGAGCAAGGCTATTATATGAAACCAGGTGGTCGAATAGCTACTTCGACCCTCGAAATCTTCAAAGCACATACGTCAGATTTAAAAATCAAATCAGCGGTTAATCAAGAATACGAAAATGCGTAGAACAAATAACGCTTCATTTTGGAGTATTCCAATGTTTCTCTCGTCTTCAAAACCGATTCCAATGATCCCGCACCTCTCCGTGCAATGAAAATCTATGAAACTTTATCATATTGCCTTGCCTTTTAGCTGCAGCTTGGTTATGCTTGCAGCAGGCAACAGCACACAGACTTGGCATTATTCCTTCAGTTTCTTACGCACAAAGTAACACTGCAACACTTCCTTATTGTCAAACAATAATAAATTTTTACGGATCGCAAAAAAAAAAAGTTTATAGATCGGATCGTTTTTTCACGCACTTGTAATAGCTTTGAACAAATGAACAACGTGATCGACGGTAAAATGTGACAGCAGAGCTCTCGCTACCCCGGTGGACTTACGTCAGAACGGAAATCGTCAAATCGGTTTGTATTCCACCACCTGGTCTCATATAATAGCCTTGATACCGAGTTCATGCTTGTCACCACCACTCTGAGAGATCATGCAATCTCCCTTCCCGCGCACCTCTTGAAGTGCTACTATTCCGAAGCCGCGGGCCCTCTCCTCGTCTGAGAGAATTCGGGTATTTCCTGATGATGTGAAGTATCTGCAATTCCCAAATTCCAATCGTAGTACTTATTACGTTATTAAACTGTTGACTTTTCATTGCGGTGGTATTGAAGGTGGCTTGAAAGGCATCTCCGCTATCCTTCCGTCTAGTCGGAGGACCTACGCTTCCTAGCTGTTTAGAGTGCCGTAAGAAGCCAGGACAGAAAGGACAACCAACTGCTCTTAACATGGAGAACAGACGCTGATTATTCCCCTCCTCTCAATTTATCCATATAACCCTAGGGGTTGGGTTTCCCCGTATTCCCAAGCTCAGATATTTGGAGAGACATGTTACCTGCGCTGTACGCCGGGGACGTTTTGAATAGGTGTGAGGTATGAAGAGCCTTTATTATCCTTCGAGTGTTTCCGGATCCATATTCTATCAGAGCGGTATTACTACTAAACCAGCTTACAGTGCCACTTACACTTATGCAAGGTGATAAATACCAATGCAAGTAGGACAATATTTGGAAACTCCTATGAGTACGTTATTTTAAAATGAAAAGAACAACAGAAATAATGAGCTAAATCGTAAAAAAAAACAAATGATTGAAAGGACATTTTTAGTCGATAGTGTTAAATCTGCTAATTATCCCAAATCCCGGTAAAACAGAGAAGTCTCCTCAAGATCCAATCCTATGGAAATATCCAAGCCTAAGAAATTTCCGGTGGCCTCCCGTAGTGAGGACTGACTATCCAACTTCGTATCAATCGGTATCAATAATCTTTTTTTTTACACGTATTCACGATGGTCGTTTCAACTGGTTTGTATTGGTATAGAAGTGTGTGTTTGCTCGATTTAATTATCTGCTAAATAAAAATTAGCAGATTGCACACAAGGTAGTGTTAGCTTCAGAACTTGATTCTCACTTGATAAGTAACGGGTCTGTTATTTCTATGAGATTTGATTTTCAAATTTCTGATCGTAATGGATTTTTTTATCTTATACATTTTCTTTTCATTTCATTATTCAAATTATTATAATTTTAATCATTAATTAACTTTTGCATTTAATAATTTGTAATCACCTTTCACATTGCTGTGTTATGTAGTGAATGCAAAAATGTCTAAAAATCGAAAATAAATTTGATATTCTGTTAAGACATTCTTTTAAACTTCCAAAATTTGTTCATCTTCATTTTCATTTCATTTGTGGCCCGGAAGAGAGTAATGATCTATCATGGTCGGTTAAACCTCAACATGGTCTACGAAAGCAACCGGTTTTAGTTCCATCGCAGTTGCTCAACGAGTTACCGGCTTGAAGCTCACATCTAACAGTGCGTGCTCATCCAAAGGTAGTTTTGATTGAAAAACCTTGAATATGTTGTGTATAAGACATCTATTTTCGACCATGGGCATAACAGGTTCATCAGTACAACAGAATGTGTCTCACAAGGTGCTACGTACTTGCGTGGATAGAATTGTGTCTTTTAATGATAATAACTAGCAGTTCGGGACAAACCTGTGGACAACGGAAGGTGGTGAATTTCCTTATCGTTAACGGTACCGTAGCAAAGGACGGCCATTGGCCTTGGCATGTGGCATTATTTCTCAACAATGGGCGATCATTCGCTTACGCATGCGGAGGAACAATTCTGGACCAAAATACAGTTTTAACGGGTAAGGCATCATCAAGTCTGTTCACGACACATGTTGATTACGGCTCTATAGATACGTCTTCTTACTCTCTCCTTTCTAGCGGCCCACTGTCTGATGACGTCACACGGGATTATCGCACTAGAGCGACTCGTAGTGCAAGTGGGACGAAATCGGTTACGCGTAGCTAGCGAGCACACACAAGAGCGCGAAGCGTTACAGTTGATCTTACACCCGTATTTTAATGCTAACAGTATCCAACATGACATCGCACTGATAAAGCTTGCTAGTGATATTACCTACACTGACTATGTTCAACCAATTTGCTTGTGGAATCAGGGTGACGATCAGTACTCGATCGAAGGCTCTTGGGGAACGGTTATCGGATTCGGTATAGATGAAACCGATAGGTCTTCTGACACACTGCGTGAAGCCCGCATTCCCGTTGTAAGTGCCATTACTTGCATCGAAAGTAACCGGGAAACGTTCGCAACACAGCTTACATCTAACATGTTCTGCGCTGGCACTCGTGATAGCGTGGGTGCTTGTAACGGTGATAGTGGAGGGGGTTTATTCTTCAACTATGGAGACACGTGGTTCATTCGTGGTTTGGTGTCTTTCTCAAAGCCTCGCGAAGATACGATTACATGTGATACGAAGGAATATACTGTATTTACCGATGTGGCAAAGTATTTTAAATGGATCGAATCACACATGCGTGTTCAACAGACTGTCGTGGAAAAGAATTATAATAATCTTAAAATTGGGCTACTACCGATGTCTACCTGTGGTGTAAACCCGTATGAAAATAGGGAAGAAACCTTCAAACCAGTTCTGCTCGGATATCCTTGGGTGGGTCTGGTAGAGTGTGTTTTGACTGAAGGAAGTGAAGTAATTCCGATCTGTCAAGCAACATTAATTAGCGATTGGTATCTCATCACTAATGCAAACTGTTCTCGTTGGCTGTTGGAATGCTTCCGGTGCGTTTGTTTTGAAGGGAACATGTTTACGCATGCTTTCATACATTAATGCTTATTCCCTATTTGTAGATCAACGGTACGGTTGGGAGAGTACGACCGAAGCACTACGGCGGATTGTATACAGTTTGAAGGATATCCGTTATGTTCACCTGGAGTTCAAATAATACTAATCGACGATGTGAAATGGCCCTCGGACTACGATGAGTCACTTATGAACAATATTGGACTTATCCGACTGCGAGACCGTGCGGACACTAGTTGGGCTAATGTGAAGCCTATCTGTCTTCCATTAACGTATGAGTTGCGCATCCAGAAATCTACCCACTACATATCAACAACGTGGAATTACGATAGCTCTTCGCATACGACGGGTAATGTACTCCAAAGGATGCTACGCGAGAATGTGGATTTAAACGTATGCCAGAAGCTGTGGTCGGAATACGGAATAACGGAACATCATATATGTACCAAACAGCAATATGGGCCAGACTGCATATTAGCCCGCTTTGGTTCCCCACTGCAGCTTGTACAGCAAGTACAAGAGGAAAGTCGTTATGTCCTGTATGGAGTGTTGTTTCATGGACCTGACTACTGCACTGATCCTCATCCAGACGTATACACGAACGTGGCCCACTATATAGAATGGATACTAGCAAACATACAAAAATAGTTATCACGTGGAGAGATGGCGGTAGGTGTGTTGAAGGTTGAAGTTTGGTTTTATTACTCCTTGAAATAATTTCAAAGTATCTGCTATTTTGGCTTTTTCTAGGCGCGGTTTTGGCTTTGTCATCATTTGTGTACTAAAACAAATCGGGACTAGCACTAACCTCAAACGGAGGATGGATGAGCTCGAACAATTTCCTGGCTCAAATGGAAAGGCGGTGAATCGTCAGATGTAATAATGCCTAATCTAAAGCCCGTCATCGATTTGTTCGCTCGGTTGTCAATTGATGCATTAGTATAGGAGAATTTAAAATATTAGATTTAACCCAATTTTACTGCTTTCAAATCAGGACTATTGTAGAAGGAAAGTTAAAATACTAACATTTAAATTTTACAATTGACATTTCCCGTTTTTTTATCTGATAATATAAGATTTTTTAACCGGTCTTCATAAATAAAGCAAATTATGGGTTTTGTATACAAGATTTTTTATTGCATTGTTGTTGTGATGCGTTTGTTAGATCAAATAAAATATGAAATGCACATGTTATACGCACGTGTATTGCTCCGCTCATCTAACGGCCAGTGTCAAGTGCAATTTGTTTTGTTTTCACATTCGGTTGCACTCGAAAGCAAACTGCCACTGCTCAAACACACCTTCCAATGCATTGCATAAGCGCTAGCTCTCACAGCACAAGGGAACGAGCTGGTAAGAAGTCACTCGGTAGAATCTTTGATATGAACAGGTTAGCTTCCCTGCACCATACCACCTGGTGGTACAAATCTTGCTCGCAAGAGCTGGTTTCGGCATATTTGGTCATAAATAATGATGTACCTCTCGTTTCCCTAGTTCCTGCCACCACGGAAACTGATTTAACCTATGGCAAATCTCGAAAACACACTCGTTCGCACGCACGAGGGCCGGTAAACGAGCAGTGAAGCTACCTTTTGTGTTTTTGTGCTGAATAAATAATTATGCCAGCTGTAGAGCGTGGAAGCGTTTGCATAGGTACTGGCTTGGTTTGATTGTTCTTGGTTTGGTAAAGCTGGGCTCGGAGGCATCTTCGGGAGTATGGAGAACGGGAAGGGATAATCTAAGGCTTGTTGGCAGGAAGAGCATGCATTCGGTGTTGCTGAAAGTGACTCGAACACTACAACACGACCTTATATCTATCGTTTCTGATGGCATAACTTAAGCAAGCAGACCATTCTTCCGTTAAGATTCATTTAAGAGCATGATTTCAAAACCATCCCACTAGACCATTCGGGAGTGGCAGGATAATTTTTCACAGAGCGCGTCGAGTTGGAACTGTTGTGCACCTGCAAGTCATTGCATACGATCGTTCCCGGTTTGCAAAAGCGATGGGGAAACTTAATGAAAACAATCTCCGATAATAGTTTGCTAGCGCTCGCTGAAGCATTTTACATTAAGTTCCTCCCTGCTGACTGGTGGACCAAGCTGCAAAGGTGTCAACTTTCCGACCGAAGGATTCCAAGATGTTGAGGAAGATGGGAACATCGGAAGGAATGCATTTCATAAAACATAATAGCTTCAATTATTGTACGCTCAATGACAGGTGTTTGGTGCTTGGACGAAAGTCGGCTATTGTGCAAGTTTTAATTTATGATTTAATAAGTGTAATTAAAACTGTCAGCCAATAAACGGAGCTCTGATTTATGGCGCAGTGCTGGTGAAATGCAACAATGCGTCCGTAGCTTATTAGGGCGTATGTGGAAGTTACGTCGTGTTGTGCGCTCGTTTCGTTTTACAAATGGTCGTGCTATGCTTTCTTCGGGTGAGAGCTCGAAGGTAAGCATGCTTATGGCAGCTTTCGGGTGAATTGGTTATGATTTCCGAGGTTTTGACAATAAGCGAAAACGTGACACAGTCACGCCTAAACACTACGGCACGTGTGCTGATTACGAATGAGTGCTTGTAATGTTTCGTTAAGCGTACTACACGCAAACACACTAAACATGGTGTTATACTCACTGTAAAGTCTAATTGTTCCATCTGTTTCGCCGCGGGGATTCTTGGCAACACACTTGTACGTCCCGTAGTCCGTCTGCTGAATGTTGTAAATGTGCAGACGCATGTGCGTCTTGTAGATTGGCATTCCTACATTCGACTCAGTTCTTGGGTTGTTGGATTGCAGATGTAAAAGATAACAATAAACATTAGCTTGTGACAAGTACTACGGGCGTAAGGTACGGTGACCATAGATCTCGTGAATTAAAAACCCTGAAGATCGTAACTTACCTGTATTTCTTAGAGTCATGAATCATGTGACCGTCCTCCCGTGTCCAGTAGTTCAGCGATGTCGGATGAGCCTCGGTGAAACATTCCAATGTCACGTTGAAGTACAGTGGAACCCCTACCAACTGGTGCGGTATCCACAGCATCGGTGGAACTGTGGTGAACGACGGAAAGAGAGACGTATGAAGTTTGGATGGAAAAATAAGAAGGAGGTGTAAAATAATGTATAGAGCACCGTTGCTGATCGTTGTCGGAAATGGAAATGTTCGTGGAGGACGTACTCGGAAGTTAGTCCACCGATTTGTTGGTCGCGTAACGTGGGCCTGAAGCGGACAGTGGATACAGCATCAATAAGCTCCCCAACTGGAATGCATAAGGTGTTGTCGGTTCAAAATGTTGCTCACGTTCATCAAATGCATCAAGCTAAGAGGAAAACATAACGGATGTGGTGTTCATATTTCAGATTCTTTAGAAAGTATCATTCATCTTTGTCGTGATGGTTCAAACAGATAGTGGAGGTTTTGCGCGTATTCGGCTAAGATTTGTACATACAGTACAAGAAGTACAGCGAATGAATAAATGGCGCTGTTATTTGTTGTGCTATGCTTTATCGTTGATGAGCATCATGTTGGTTTGATTGCTATTGTTCTTCGAAGAGAAGTTTTATTATCTAAACCATTAGTAAATACTTAAATTTGATAAATGTGTTATTTAACAATGTGTATAATAATTTGTATACCAGATATACAGAAACACTACTACAAAGCAATTATGTTGAATGCCTCGTTGACGTAAGTTTTGCAAGTAAATAAACATCCCCACGGCGTGTCGGTTGATACACTAGCGGTACAGATAATGGTGCTTAATGTTGCGTGATGATTGATTAATTGCACTTTCCGTTCCCCATCTCCAGCGGCCAGCAAGCCAAATGTGTCAATTAGTAATCGAATCTCCAATCAAAATGGTTAACTTCCGGTTCTGGTGATCAACCAGCTCAAAATGTATGCGGTACGTTTGGCCCAGGCTCGGTTCATGCAGACAATTTAAATGCTCTCATACCATGACTCGTATGAACTTACGTGAGTCACATTATTCGGTTACGTTTGATACCGTTAATCATACGGGAATGTGAAAAAAGAAAGATTGTGAAATGAACCACCAGCTAGGGAAAATGCTCGATTGTGAAATGAGCTTCCGGTGGAGGATTTTCGTTTCCCTTTTTTTTGCTCTGACCCTGCACTTGTATTTTGTAAAAAAATAAGAAAGTGAGTTTGAATTTGTTAGCTTCTTGTACGCCTTTTTGCCATCCCCAAGGCCCCGTCCTGTCCACAGTCAATTCCATGGTTGATGGTTCAGCAGTATGCTGCAGGCTGTACTTCGGTACTCGAATGAATGAATTTTTAATGCCATCCACGTATTTTATTACTTCCGAAGGGGTGAGTGGCGGTGAAATGATGAGATAGTCTCGGCGGATCAGGGTGATGTAAAAACGGAAACACCCAACTCTGCATCCTATTTTTGCACCTCATTCGTTAAGGGTTAGGGCTGCAAAGTAGTTGGCGCTGGTGGAAACTGAGTACAGCGAAATGTGACAGTGTGTTCATGTGTAGCACAGGACATGATGCCATGGGACACCGACAGGCGTATAGACAGTATAAAAAATCTTTCCAAATAAAAACGAGTAAAAACTTGTTAAAGAATTCGGTCGTTTTTATTTGCCGCCATCGGCGGAACCTTTTTCGTTTATCCTTATCTTTTTCTATTGGATTAGCACTTGTACATTGTCACCTGCAGGCAAATTCCATGACACTATGGTGTTGGAGTGTAGAAGTATTCTCTAGGTTTTGGAATTTGGGAAGATAAAGCTTAAAAATTACTTCCTGTGTAAATTTGCTTCGTGTTGGATATGTTACACATTTAAACATTTTCTGTATACGTTATAAGTTATTACAGAAAGAAGCATTTGATGTACAATAGCAATTAACGACTGTCCCAGTTGTGTTTCATATTTGTAGCGAACTATAATCTGTTCAATTGTTTTTGTATTGCGAGTTCACCGAATTGTCTTTCCACACACAAAGATAAAAAAACATGAGCCAAAAACATAATGCAGCAAAAAGAAAATCCGTACGAAATCAGTTCTCAAATGAAACAAGTCACAAACTAGGAACCAATGGTAGCAAACGGATTTAAAAACGTTTTTGCTTGGGCCGATATTTGTCTTTGCCGGTGGACAAAGGGGTTGATTGCATAGAGGACGTAAATGGAAATTGAATTTAAATAAATCCACCTAACCAGCGCCCGGATTGCAGGCGTTCAGATGGGGCGAGCCAGAACTGAGGTACAAATTCCACCCGTAGTAGCGATGAGAGCAGTGCAAGTCTCTCCAGACATAGCCATGTGGTGAAATGCCAGGTATCTAGGGACAAGGACCAACGCTCTGGCTATCCTATGCCGTGTGTCATGCAGACGATCATGAAGTGAAAGGTTAAATCTGGTGTTGAGTGGCTTTAGGAAGGTGAGCTGATACGGTTGAATTGATTGGAATGTTAATAGCAATCCGTAGCCGAAGCATTCTGATTCCACACTTGATTCATTCGTTCCTGTCGATTAGGTCATGAATGGGAGAAAACAAAATTATTTTTTACTATTGACTTTCAACGGTTATAACGTATTTGCTTTCTTGTTTTTTCCCTCTTTCTTTGTATGTCAGAAAGTTTGGATTGTAATTACTAGATTCGGGGTGCAATATAGAAATTATAATTGGAAAAAGAAATCCTAATTGTACACATGTGGAATAATTGACCTTAAATAAAAATATAAAACATTAACAAGCTTACACTTTCACATCTCATGTGTGCAGTGGGTGTTTTATGTTGGGTTATAAAAATGTATTTGAAATAAAAAGATCCCCAATAAATGTTAGATAGTGATATCGGCGTCAGTTATACACACGGCGGACAAGGATAAAAATTTCCATTTGGACCAAAATTCAATTTGGAAGTCTAATTGAAGAATGACTACCTAGTCGTCGTACAATAACAAACAAACCTGCACATAATCGTCTAGCACTATCACGAAATTTGAATAAGAACTGAATGGAGCAGCAAAGAAGAAACTGTTCAACTCTACCGGATATAACATGTTCTTACATATGAACAGTGAGTCCATGAAATATTCGTCCATGTATATTCTGCACTCTTATAGCGTTTAGAAACGCACTGGCGACTCTGGGTGCCACCTAGACCCGTAAAACTATAGTCGAATGTGTCCTTTAAACTAGCAGCTAAGTATTGCAGCTAAGTTAGTTCCTCTCTGGTTGATATTTTCCCACCGTAGATGGATCAAAAGCCATGTAGACGAATAGTTTCCGCGCATTGAAAAAATGAGTTTTTGAGTTTGAGCTTTGCGCAATTGAGCAATTTTACTACATGATATTAAACAAAATGTATGTAATGATTGACTCACTATCAATTTTCATCGTTTGTTTTACTGCACCATGCCTATTATGTCCCTTATTCGTCCTTTAGTGTAAGTACACCATGGTAGACGAATACGTTTTGGACTCACTGCTAACACTTTACAATATTTCGGAAACATGGTGAATCCTTCAAATTAGGTGGTAATTCGCTTGTTTTCGAATCTTCGAAAAAAAAATCCAATTTTACTTGTGCAACTGTGAACACCGTTATTCATTGTGATTTGAATGTTTAGCAAAATTTTCAATTGGCTTAGGTGCATGTGAAAATTGAAAGATTTATAGATCACTTTGAAATTAAAATTGGACTTATTGCATATTGAAGTACACCTTTTAAATTGTATTGATTGAAGATAGTGAGTAAACATTACTGTGCTTGTTGTGTGCAGCATACTGTGCTACACTAAACAAGTGAAAATAGATTAGAGTTGCCCTTGCAGGCAGATGGATAGACATAAACGTTGCTGATCGACACCAGTCCATGGTACAATCGCGTTATTCGACAGCGCCATATCATGGTGGGCAGCGCGTCAGCAGACAGCAGAACGAACAGACGAGAGCACTTCGGTACAATCGATACAACGTAGAGCTGTGGGAACAGGTTAAAGCAGGCGAGGGTGAGGGATAAAGCTTAAGCCTGACAGCGTAACTGAGCGAATGCTGAACGTGCACGATGGGAAGCGATTTTTCGCTAAAACCTCTCTAAAGATAGATGGATTGCTCGATTCGGAAACAGGTGCGTCGAATGGCAACCAGCCATCAGGTTGAATCCTTCACACTCCCTCGACGCGTCCGTACTACAGCGGGATTGCAGTCTGACTGTGACGTAGTGGCTGTAGTGTTCGCCAACCGACACATTTCAATGAGGAATGTGACCGCAAGAACGTACGCCCGGATCGTGTCGTACCGTCACGCCACGGGATCCACATCGAAATGGAACGCACGCTACCAGACCTGGTTTGCGATGGAGCGTATGGGATGGAGTTCTGTTTTTAAACCACCTCCGTAAATGGTGCCGAAAGCCGTGGGTGGTGCAGTTGATAGGAGGCCGAAGCCGTTGAGTGCTTTAATGGCTTGTTGGCTTAAGGCTTGTTGAGAATTTTCGCAATGTTCGGAGGATAAATCAAGCTCCTTCATTCGTCAAGCTGATGAGCCGTGTCTGGTGTAAGGTGATGCACGTTTGGTGCGAAGTATGGCAAGTAATCGAAAGAGATTTTTTTTGTTTTATTTTGTTTCCCTGCGCTGGCATAAATCCTCGACCGTGGCACGATATTCAAATTAGGCTTTTCGCTCCGTTTCTGAAGCATCGTGTCTATTGTTTTTGCGACTCGCGTATTAGAACGATTGTTTTGCAAATCGAAAGTATGTTTTTGTGTTTGATTTGTCTTGCCTTTTTTATCATGTGGTCTAAATCTGTTTTGTCAGAAGTAAAATTATGTTCGTCCAACTTTTATGAATGTGTTAAAAAACCACAACTTTAAATATTAATTGGAGGCAAATCCCGCGATAAGTGGAAAACGAAAAAAAAAAAAAAAAATAGATCAAACGAAACAAGCAATATTATTGCACGTTTGTATGGTGCACCGAGAGTTTCTATCCTATCCACCATTGCTACGAACGATGTAAACGAAATTTAAAATAAAACGATCTATAACATTCCGGACATGTTTTCTGTTTCGTAGATGTGTTGGGTGTGCTTTCTTTTTTCGTTTGCCGTTGGGTTCACGCTAAAGTTCATGCAATTTCTTATCCCACTTGCCCTTGCTATTCATTTCCCTCCCTAATGGTTGGTGTTAAAAAAAAAACTTTCCACTGGTTGGTGGCTTGGTGGATATCCAAAACTTCAAAAATCAACGGTTTCTTCAGATCTGCTACCGAAGGCAAGCATGTTCATAAATATTTTATTGCTTCGTCTTCTCTTTCCATTTGGCCAAGAGCTTACGAAAATTGCTGAATCTTTTCATTTCGTTCATTCTCGAAGATGTAGAATTCCGACACTGTCCAACAACCACAGCTTGAGCAAATAGGATCTCTTCAAAAGTTGTACGTATTTTTTTTGTTCTTCGTTGCTTCCCTGCAGCGCAAAAACTTCATCCGCTCCTGCAAATCCCCAAGCAAAGATGACGACGGCGACGGTTTACTGTGGCACACGGTGGCTGTGTTTCTCGTTTGATGGGAATTCAATTTGTTGGGCGTGATGATGGTTGAGTGTGGGCATGTTCGAAAAGATCCCCGCTAAAGAGGACAGTCTTGCAATGAAAATCGGACCAAATGTATTGGGGGAGGGAGGGGGGAAGGCCTGCTCCAGAATGATCCCAAGTGGAGTGGGTGGAAAACGTGTGTTACAAACCCTCTGGGGTCATCAAATCAGTGGGAACCGGAACCACTCGATGTGCCGAACTAAACCTTCGTTATCTTCAAGGGTGGAGCCTGCTTCTGTTCAAGCCGTTTACGAGCAAGGAAACGCTTTAAGTGGCCACATCATCAACACTTTACGGTTCAGCGGTTGTGTATACACGGAATCCTTCCCCCAGGGCTGGCCTCTTTAGATTTGTGGTTTTGTGGTAGTAAAATGGGCGCCTTTATAGCATTATTAAATCGATGAGGATTTGATTTTCATGAGACACTTACAAGCCTATCGGATTGTTCCTTAATTGTGCAAATGTCTGGATCGCTGTGTCCCTACAGCCGTTAGGATGTGTAGGAAAAATATTTTTTTAAATCAAATCTTTGCACAGTGAAAACGAGAAACAAGTTCGGAAATTGTTACTTAACTAGGTTAACAGTATTAGTCCATTCCATTGCCGACAGCAGGTTATAAGAAAAAGATCGTCTGGAGCAGGACGAACACTAGCAACAATTATGCACACACAATAATCCAGTGGAAATGGATGCCCCGGAGCTTGGGGGAAAGAATTCGTCCATTTGTTAAGAACTGCTGAGATATAAAGACTCTCGCGTGTTGTTCTGCAGTGGGAATGGGGCAAGACAGGCAGCAACAAGAAAAAGTAGAACCGAACATAAAATAGCTCTTCCGCAGAAACAATGGTAGTGAGCGTGTACGGGAAGACATCCGAACTGTACCGGAAGGTATAAGCGTGATTTTTCCGCGATCTCGTCTGTTTGGAAACTTAATTTCATTTTTGCTACGGATGCCTTCCGGAAATGGGAAACTTTTAGCATAATTGGAGTTTTATGCCGAGTGCCACTTATTTCATTTAGCATTGTTTTAAGAATAATCGGTACGATTTCTTCTTGCTCCTGCTGCTGCTTCCGTTGAACTGTTCTTGTTTGGACATTTGTGTGCAAAGAAAGTCGAGTGGTAAGAATAGCGCATACAGGTTAGGGAATTAAAAGTACGCTCGACTTGATGAATATTTGAAATTTTCGAACTGAAAAATAAACATTGTAACGTACACGAGATCTAATGGATTAGTTCTAGTTTGCAATGCTTGAGACCAATTCACTTTAAATGAAGCTTTTTTTATAAATAGATGAGAATTAATTTCAGGAAAAGTATTTAACAAAATACATGATCCCAAATTTCTTCGTAATTAATCAAATGTATAATTTAGCGATACTCATAAAAACTAGTATGATGAGTTTTGAACACTTGGTTTCATATGCTATTCGATAGTACTTAGGCATAACGTTAAGAAAAAAATGAAAAATCAAAAGCTTGTTTGTGCTCAATCATTTGCCAAATTCATATGATAATTTTGCCCTTAGGCTGCACCAACGTGTAAACATTTTTTTTATTTGACATCACTAAAAAATGCAAGATCCATTATTGAAAAGAAATAATAATTCTCTGTTACTTTGTTATACTCAACAGTACTAACTGATTGATTTTTCAAAGAAAATGTTACACCGGTTACAAAGTTAAAATAAAAACAAAGTTTTGTAAGTCGATGAATAAAAATACTCTTAAAATAGCATTGCTCGAATGATTAATAAATTGAATTGTGAGTGTGGTTCCAAATATACAGAAAGTGTGATTTATTCTTTAAAAAATCATAAGTTGTACTGTTTCTTAAAGTTTCTTCTGTACTTCTGTAACAAGAAAAATAAATGAAGATATTACCACATTCATTCTTACGTGACGTCAACTTCCTTAAAGCAAAATCGACAGGTTATCCGTTTCCATGCAGTATGTACTACAAGATTAAAGAATACTCAACGCTCGTCGGCAACACTCACCAGTTCGGCAAGTTCGGATTAAAGGGAAATAATCTCACACAACCGCACACCGTAAGACGATGTGATGCGCAAATACATACTTTTGAGGTAAACTTTTCCGCCCCGGTAGCAGATGGTCCATGTGACCTGCAGGCTGCTTGGGTCGAGCAAACAGCCGCCAGGAAAGGATGATGAAGGCGGTCGGGGTTTGTTTCCCGGCAGCACACAACCATCCTTCAGTAGTGAAAGCATCACGTTAAAAGCAAAAGATGAATCAGAAAGTGTGGCAAAAACTTTACATCTAAATGCTAATATTTCCGGTGTGTCACATCGGTGTTTCGCTTCATGCCGGTTTCGGCCGATTGGTTGGATTGGTGGACGGAAACCTCAGCGCAGTGAACGCAAGACATTGACACCAAGTTGTCAGCAGTCGCGCCACAAGGCACCGCGGCAAGGGTGTGGAAATGCGGCAAGAAAAAATTCTTAATTTATATTCAATCATATTCCCATGGTGCGTTTCCACACCGAACGGTCGTTGCCGACATGCTGCCTGGTAGTGGAAAGTTACTTTCGGAAGAATTCCCAATCTCAACTACGGACCGGGCGTGGAAACGTTCTCACTCCCAGCGGTAGCTGATTTTCGATGTGCTTGCTGCATAATTTGCTTTTAATAAAATTGTTAACAAACATAGATCGGGGCTGCCGATGATGAAACTGGCAATGGCACGATTGGAACATGCTGCGGCCACGCGGTGGGGAAGATTGTTGGTGTGAATGTGTTTAGCTTTCTCTCAGTTTTCCACCGGAAGCACCGAACGAAGGAAGGAAGGAAGGAAGGAAAACATAAAACACTTTCGGGCACCACTGTGTCCCTGCGAAGGACAGTCGATCCCTTAAATCGTGCCCGACGGTGTTGGAAATGGGTCGTATTCAAATTTGCAAACACTTGTCTTGCGGGCGACTCGGGGACACCTTCGGGATGTTTTGTCGGAAAGGTTTTTGCTCAACAGTTGGTCGGTCGACGGGGATAACGTTTTGTACGAGTGCTATAACTGTTTGCCAGGTCATGGCTTATGCAATCGGGCGTCGAGTGCTATTGAACAATTTCCTCTACTGTCCCTCGGGGGGCTGGTTTGTTTGATTGCATGCAGTGTGTCGGTGGCGTTTGTTCACTTGTTGCATGGTTGATGTTTACCTATGGGTTTGGCATGCTGTTGGCATATTGTCACCATGGAAAAGAAACCGATCGGTTGGCCAGAAACGCCTGGGTGTTTATGGAGAACGTATGGATTTTGAAAGGTAAATATTATCCAATGATTTATTTAGTCAAGGACTCTCTTGGGCTATCACATTTAAAAGGGATCAAGCATGCTTAATTGAAATACAATTATTTATTGAATGCTCTGCTAACGACACTTCCGATCCCAAAACCATAATTATTTAATGGAATTTAAAGCTTAAAACAATCGAAATTCATGACGATAAGAAGATTGATGTTTGAAGTTTACCATATTATGGTTTGCATTTTTTTTTAGATATTTATATTAGCTTCAATTTTGGATTAAATCGTTGAATTCGTGTGCTTCTGATATTAAATCTGAAACATTAATTTAAATAATTAATTTAAATAAAATACAAACATGTTCGCTATAGTACGTACATTAGAGTCTTTAAGCCCAATAGTTTTCGTGTGTTTAGTATGATATCAACTAATTGTGATCTTTTCATTTCATTCTTCGCATAGCAAAATGTGGTAGTTTCTTCCCCGCTATTTTCTGTAACTTTTGACCATGGAATAACATGTATCAGTAAAAAGACGATACATCTTTGATGCACAAACATAGTATATTAGGTAGACACCACTTAATAAGCATATTCAAATTCGTTTAAAGGGCAAAAAAATTTGAAGTGCATCATAAATACCACACCTGTTAACAGCAAAGATAAGGAGACGAGACTAGCCGTTTGACAGCCTAATGTTATTGTTTATTATCGTCAAAAAATCTAACCGATAATCTAATCTAATCGATGTCTCTGCCGTAAAAGAACGAGTTTGCCCGAACCAACCGCGCACGCACACACGCTACTTAGTAGCTGTCGCCCGACTTAGTAGCTGTGGCCCGTTCGTGCAGTATCGTTCTCTATCGTTTCGCCCGGATGCTGGGCTCGCCTACGCACTTTTCGTAAGAACACCCTTTAAAATATAAGAAAAAAGCTGCTACTATAAAGGAGCAGTATAGTTAAAAGATTAAAAGACACCATTTATTTTTATTTCCAGGATCATTATGTGATACACAAGGCCTAACAAATACGACCGATGCCTAGTTAGAACTCTATCATCTGTACCTTAGTTTTCATTTACTTTTACAAGCAGAACATAATAAGCTGCCTTAAGCTACTTTTTGAACTATGTGAACACAATCAGATAGATAAATATCACAAAATTCGCGAAGGTTCGTCGCTAAGGCATAAATACGTGCAGCTCACTTCTGATATAACTTCGGTGTGCCTTGAACACGATACCATGAAGTATTTATTCAAATACCTCTGCACGCAGCCATATAGAAGATATTAACCTGTAGGACTCTCTAGGGCTTAGAACACACTAATGGAGCAGAGTCGATATTCAAAATATCTTAAAATTGTAATTGAAACTTTTGGTGACGAAAAGGAGATTGCGTCAAGAAAAAGGAGTAAGAGAACATCAAGAGTAAAGCAGGTTCCACAATATTGCAGTCAACATTAACTTCTGGAACATCCAGTATGTTCAGTTAGAACTGTTGCATGTCGATTAGTCTATTTCTCTTTGACCATTTGGTGCTACGATTAATAAGATTATGCATCTATACATTTATTAACACACATATTAACAAAATGTTAATATGTTCAAAATCCCTTCATATAAGTATGGAAGTCACAAATAATGTTGCTTTTATTACACCTCTTTTAATAGAAACACTTGAGAAAACATTTGTTTTAAATCAATTTCCCTTACTTGATTTGCTGCTAACGAAGTTTGTGTGTATTTTTTTCATTTATAGTGTGCATCCATGCTACAAGAAAGAACCATTTATCATTTCGCTTTATCGTTACCGATTGTGGCCTGTCACTTTCGATTTGGTTCATTTATGGATATCAGAGTTTTTTTTTGTTCTGCTCTGCGGAAACAACAAAAAAGGGAGGAATCACCCAACACACAAACAAATGATTTTTATCGTTGGTCCATAAAACTGTTTGACAAAAATCCACTTTTCAAGCCACAAAAATCTTCCCCAATACCGCAAGACCGCTTTTCTCATCATAAGGAAAAGCCGCAAGCTTTCCTCATGCTTCTCTATAGTTTTTCTTTTTTCTGTCTTAGCTTTGGTTTGCGACACTCTCTTCAGCACGTTATGGTGATAGAGCAAAAAAAAAACGAGGGAGCAATACAACTACCGGAACCTCAAACCACCATAACGTTCAAAGCCGACATAAAAACCGTCAACCAAAGTGGCAAAATCATGGTTATTGCGCCCGCCACTGACGCTTCCAGCTTGGCAACGAACATCCGTGTTCTTTTTTCCAACGTTAACAACACTTTTCCTCCGAAAAGTTCATGGTTTCATGGCGCGCGGTAGGAGGAAGCCGGTTTGCCTTGCGTTGGGGCTCCGTGAAGTGGTGGCATATTCTTCGGATTTCTTTGCCACTAGTGCGTTGCTCTGGAGCGCTGAGTAGCGTCGTGCTGTCGGCATGTTGAAGCTAATCCAGATGTATAGGAACGAGCATGTTGTGTCGGGTAGTTGTGCTAAGAGCATCTCGCACCCCTTGGAAGGTTAGCATCGGAATACATCTGCCTTGAACCCGTCACCACTCAGCGCCAACGGCGTGCAGCATCCTGTTCCGCCAAACAACTTCTACCGACTGTTTTTAAGTACATAAAATGTCATAATATATTTGCACTCTGGGTTTTGGAGATTTCTCGCTCGCTGGTAGACTCAGTCGCGGTAGTGGATAACGATCAGGGTTGGTTTACTTTTGGGCGGTGGCGATCTGTATGTGTGCGTGTGCTATAGTATGTGACTGTAAACAAAAACACACACGTTCCGCATTCGCTGAAACGAAGCCTCACACTTGACAGACAGTCGAGCAGACAGGCCGGGCAGACACAGACGGATCGGGGGATGTTGACGGTGGCATTCCTTCGCTCAGCAGCCACCAAGCAGGCAAGCGTTGACAGCAGGGCTTGTGTTGTTGAATGAAGTTATGACGGGTTGAGACAAATATGAGTCAATTTTCGGCCTTGGAGTGGTTTGGAGCCCTCTTCAAGAACTAAGAAGTGATGTGCACTTGCTTGGAGGGAACGAGTACTTGAGATATTGTTTCGGGATTAGGGCAAAGTTTTGAATAATTGCTCAAACACTTTGGCACGCTTTGGGGGCGTGATTAATCTGTTGAATGTATAAGCATTAGAAAGCCAGCAAGTTAGATCAACATAATGGAAATCTAATGTATGTTCCTTTAGGCGCACGAAAGGGCTTTCTAGGTTTTGAGAAACCAACAGTTGTGCGTTCTATGTGAATCTTCGCTCTTAATTTGCATTCGTTGGTGGAAATACATGTTTTAATTTTTTTTTGTCTTTTGTTATTTCTCTTATTATGAAAATAGATATAATTGAATGCTATTATATATCCAAATGCCAATACATACCAGTATTATATTATTCGTTGCTTGATAAACTATCAATGTTTTGCTGATGCATAGTTGTGGATCGCAAGATAGAACTCAATTATGTGGGGATTCTTCCTTCATCCATTATTTCTTCAGATGTTAGCTAACGCTAACTAGGAATGTAATTAAGGGCACAGTTTGATTGGATTTGATTGCAGGAGCGATTTCTTTGGTGATAATGAGCGTCCTCCTTGAATGGGGAAGGCAAGCTAGCTAATGCTTGGTGTGTCAGAATCTTCTAATTAAATCAACCCTATTGCCGTCCGTGCGCTCGTAGTGTAGGTAGGTGAATATTATTTACGTTCGCTTCACACTCGCCTCGGGAATAAAGTTCCGTGTTCCATCATGCCGCCTGGTGACTAAATGGGAACCTCATATTGGAATCTACGCACGTAGCAGTTCGTGGAAAAAAGTTTACCCACCAGGGATATTTGCCCTTGCCAAAGGCTTAAGTTCATGACGAGCCACATCTTTTGTGGTGTGCAATGCTGGACAAGATGGAGTTTTCTGCTGCAAGACATCCCTTTTTGGTTGAAACATTAAACGAAACTCTTTTCATCTGTGGGTGTGCTGTGGTGTAGATGGAAAGCAGGACGAAACGCTCAAAAACATCACTTTGAGGGGGCGGAACATTGTCCAACATTTTTCCCTCACGGTCATTGTTTCGCCCGTGTCACCGTAGTATGTGCGAGAGAAAGCGGCTGCAATTCATTGCGGAATTTTCCATGACCATAGCAATCGGAACCATCAAGACTCCCGTGGGGTTGAATTGTCTGTTTTTCCCGGTGGTAGAGCACGGAGCGTTTTCACTGCTTTCAAATAGGGCACCTCCGCCTACCAGCGTCTACACAGTGTTGATTTTATGACTAGCATTAAAATTATTATGCGATTCATTTTACGATTATGTCTACATCGTGCAAACATTTTCGTGGTCGGATTTCGGTATGTTTTCGCCCTGGTTGGGATAATGATGAGGGATGAAAGCGTGCAGCTAACAAATTTTACATTTGTTTTCGGTCAAACTGTGCCTCCCTCGCCGGCACAATGTCCTGCGGTAAGGTGGGGCTGAAAACTCGTTCTTTAATTTTACACCACTCAAACATGCCCAACTGTGTAGATGTTGCGAGTGGTCGGAATGGCTTGGCAATGGGCTCCACCGGCTTGTTGAAAGTTGTTTTTACTCCCGCACCGGAAGCTGCCTAGCGTTGCCGGGCTTGGCTAGCCCGTTTGGAGGCTGTTCGGTGTTCCAGCGAGAACACAAAGGACTGCCGGGAAGGTAGGGATTTTTCCGACACATCACCACAAAGTATGGCATGTGGGCAAGTGGGGACTGGGGAGAAATAGAGAGGGTAAACAGTTCTCCGGTCGGTGGGACGAGTTAGCCAGAACCAAATGGAACAAATTATTGTAACGGCCATTATGTAAATTGAGGCTTAGACAGTTCGCGCTTACGACTTTGTCTGCCACTCTTTTTGGAAGCCACTTTAGAGACCATTTCGATGGGATGATGGGCGTAACCGCGTTAGAACTTTGCCTTCGCGAGCTGCTCAGCCAGTTGTTGCTGGTCGGTAAAGAAGGTAATTAGTTAAGCCGATTGCTAGATAGCGCAGTCATTTGGTGGTCGGTGAAAAATCTGTACAACAGTTAATGGTTGGTGTTTAGAGCAGTATTGTTTTTACGTATCCCAAAGTGCCAATAATCTGGAGCTGTCGTATAACAACCGAAAAGGGAACGTTTTAAACGACATTAATCTTTAACATCTTTGTTTTTGGGGGGAAGAAAAAATGTATCAAAAGCTGTCCGTCGCAGCAGATTTCTGTGTTTATGAAATGTTGACCAAATGTAGTTTAAGGACGGAATATTTGGAAATAATAATATGATGCAAAATATTCTGTTTGGATATATTTTAGTTTATGATGTAAAAAAATGGCAGTAATAACTGATATAGAGTTTTGTAATTAATAAATAATATAAAAACATATCTACATTCTTTACTGGGATCTAGACTTTTAGTATGAGGTTTGATAATTAAAAAAAGTATAATACAAATATGATAAGCACAATTTTAACGCTAAAATTAATGAATGAAATATAGAAAATGTTACAAAAAAGGTTAAAAATGCTTTTTTGCATGCTATTATTTTTTAAATTTGAAGAATCACGATTTTGATAATCTAAATGTATTCTCTATTTGTAAATATATTTTATAAACAATTTGGTTAAACCATGGCATATTACACTCAAATAATAATATTGATTATATTTTTTATTAATACTTCTTGGTTTTCCAATATTTTGCTGGTAAAATTAAACAACTATAACTTCTAAATATATGAGAATATTGATGATATAGATTTACTGGAAAAAGTATACGAAAATTAACTCGACATGTAGTTAATTTAAAAGAATCGTGAATTTCGGACAACGGCAGTGTATGTGCTGAATTTTTAATAAATTTATCTCATTTGAAAACATAGCTTTATCTCATTTTTGTTTTATGTCCTTGAGTCTGACTAGGCCGCATTGGTTAACTTTGTCGGATATATATATTCTTCATTTTATTTAACCAAACTGTTTTGGTGTACTGGGATCAAAGCACCATCAAACGGATGGTAATACATCACGCTCATCTTCGCAATTCATTGTGTGGCGGACATCATCTTAGCCATAGCGACTGACAACGTTTGAAGTGCCATTTAATGGGAAGCATCAAAGCAGCACTGACCGAGATGTGGTCAGCTGCTGCGTTGGGTTCGCTAGCCTAATCTTGCCATATTTGTACAAGCGCACTTGAGCAGCATCCTAAGCAGGTCGTTTGACCCTCGACCCTCCTTGGGGGAATACGTTTCCTCGGCGGATGAACGGAGGGTTTGGGTCATCTGAGCCCGGCTGGCCATCAGTAAATGATGATTGTCTTCATTAGCAATAATCGTTATCCCACCGGTAGAGGATATGCTGCATCATCAATTACGTTGCCGGAGGATGTCGATTGGCTGGTCCTGATCCTGAACGTGGCCTGTATCCAGACAAGAGGAAACACGAGACAGGGTTTTGGGGAATAACCTTGCCAGTGGCTAGCCTGGCTGCACCAACCTATCAATGTGAGAAACATGGACGTGCCAGAAGCCAACCGAGACACCGTAAGGGTAATTTTCGACACCATTTAACAGGTTGACTACACGATCAATGCTGGTCGACCTCTAAGCGTAGATACAGTTGACCAACGTGCCATTACTATATCGGGATCATTCCAATGGGTTGAAGGCGGAAAAAATCAATCCACTACACACATGCCGATGGATGTAGTGTGCGGAAGAAAAATGGCAATTTATTTGATTGCAACCTGCTTCCGTTGGTTCTCTTTCCACTGTACATTTACGCTCTTCCCACTACTCGGTCTCAATCAAATGTTGCCTTAAATTGTGTAATTTAGATTATTAAGCCACTGATGCTGCCAACCTGATAACGGCAATGCTATCCCCTCACTCGGTTGCTAAACGCAGCCTAGCATCAAATCAGCGCATGGAATACCGGAAAAGTCTGTTGGCAAAATTTCTTTTTGCTTTTCTTGTTCCGTTCATGGTTGTCGTACCGTTTCCGGTCCAAATTCGTTTGCCAACATCCTTCCAGGTCATCGAAGCAGATTCGGCAACATGTATGCCTCACGTACACCTCATCGGAAGTGTCGTACATGGAGTCAGGAAGGCCAAAAACGCCATGAACTCCGTGCATTACTGCTCAGATAGAACGTTCAGGAAAGCCTTCCAACAATACGTAACGAAAGAATCTTCCTATCGACTAAGCAACATCGTACGAAGACAACGGACACTTCCTCCTTCGTTTGGTCCCTTTTGTGTCTATCCTCGGGCAGGTTTGGCCGAGTAGGGTGTTGCTAACGACGGAAAACACCGCACTATGGTGCAGTAGATTTTACCTCAAATATTTATTTTTATTATTTCGTTCACACCTTCCCAATCATCCGTTCATCCGTGAATTCGACCATAGACCTGAGCAAAAAAAGAAGGGAAATGTTCTTTTAGCCGTGAGCTTGTGGTGATGTTTGGGTGGGAGGATTACGGTGGCATTATTGAGTATCTTTCTCTCCAATACCACCAACAGAACTTCCGCAGGAACCACTTCTCCGTTCGGTTTCGTATACACGCTGTCAGTTTTGCCAAAGTGCTCCGGGGTGTAGAAATTCGGTTCCGTACCAATCCGCACCATCTTAACGCTTGATCCTTTACGTAGGGAGGATACTTATGGTTTGGGTGCAGAAGTGTTGAAGACTCTCGATGTAGCACATGGGGCTGAGGAATTCGGAATGAAGTGCTATGCTGCCTGTACGGGCAGATCAATGAATGGGAGAATTTTTCCCATCCATTGCTAGGGCGCACATGTGAAGCTGCCTGCAATGTGTGACAAGAGTAGCTAAAGAAGGGAACAGAAACGACCCCTGAAGGAAGATCCGGAACAGGATCAGCCTTCAATTCTTCAAGCAGTGTAGCTTTAATTTTTTATCCCATCATCATGTAATATTGTCCTGTTTCCGGGATTTCCACCCTCGTAGCTCTCCATGGTTCCGGTCGTTGGCAGCAGTTCAGCAATGCCACGCCGAACGCCGTCAATGAAGTTCGACAGTTTACTTGCAAAGGAAGATATCGTAATTCAGCAGCTATGTTAAATTCGCTGTTCACCCAAATGTAGGTTTATTCGCACCAAACCTTTCCCACGGTGGCATCTTCATGGTGTGGATGATTTTTATGTTCATGCTCGCTTTCTCGTGATCAATACACGTTACTGGCGATGGGACGGTGTTCGGTGTCTCGGGCATCGATCCCCATACTTTGCACCATGATTCAAAACATCACCAGCAATGATTCCCATTTTTCTTCGATTTCCGCACGGAAGATTTAAATTTTTCTATTCACATTTCCATTCCATGTTGGCGTACGTTCAAGAAAATTTGCTTAAACCTGGCAGGATGAGTGTTGGATTTAGTTGAACGAGAGAGAGCGAGGCTTAAAGTGAAAGTGGTGACTTTAATATTGGAACGCGTTCTGCCATCGATTGAGTTGCTTTTTAGGGCACCATATAGCGAGTGTCATCCTTCACCAGCGACTGAAGGGATGTGGGTTATGGCGGAACTTTAATCACATGCAGTTTGATTGATTAAAAAGCCATCGATTGGAAGCTTGGTATGGGCAGATGGGTTCTAAACGAAAGGAGAGGCATAACAGTAGGTATCAATAAATAGAATATGCAAACAATGTTTCGGGATATTTTATAGTTTTATGAAATAGTTTAATATTCTGCCAACATTTCAAGTTGATTCATGAACTGAATAAGAATAACACTTTTATTTTCTTACTTATGGCATACAGCTAAGATTCTAAACATCATTGCTAGACACGATGTTTATGAGAGCCACTGAGTACTCTTAGTAAGGATCATTATTCAACTAGTAGAGTTCGACTTAATAGAGGCTACTCCATTGTCTTTCTACACATAGGAGATAAAAATAAAAAAATCATTTTTAGTTCATTCGTCAGTTTTGGACAAAATTCGTATCTTAGAGGCGTATGTAAGTTTTAGTATTTACCATGTTCGACCTTCTCCACAACTGTTTTGAGTGGAAAAGATATCTAAGGCTGTAGCATGACCGTTTCACACCCAGCTTCCAAACCCGTATTTCAAAATAGATGTTTTTTTTTGCAACTTTTCTTCGATTCAAGAAAGGTGAAATTTTAGAGATTTCAAAAGTGAGATCACATCCGATCGGTAAGTTCTTCCTGCGAAGATCAAGTCTTAAGTGAATTCAAATTAAAATTTGTTATTTTTAACATAAAGGTGTATTATGCCAAACGATGTATTCCGTATTTGTATTTCTATTTGTATCGTACAAGGTTTCTTTTTTATACTGTTTAATATTGAGTTGCTCCAGTTTCCACAAATTTGCTCCAGTTCAAGAAAAGTCAAAATTCATTTTTAATTAAAAGCGAATGAAGCCTGTTTCGTTTCTTCTTGAACGGCTAATCAATTATGTAAACACCAATATCCATGTCATCAGCCAGTGAAATGGTAATTTCCAGAACGTGCAATCCACCAGTTGTTGAAGAAATAAAAACGAAACAAAAACCACTACAGACGATCGGATGGCAGAATCGCTTTCCAAACGATTGACATAAGCCACCGGGACAGCGATGGAAATGGAAGCGCAATATAAAATTCAAATTAATCCCCGTCAAAATCACCTATCCACTCGTGGTCAGAGGACCGGGCAGCTTGTTGGCACTGTTCTGCTAACAACGTGGCTGACACCTCTAATGGTTTTAAGTAGCTGATCCATTTGCAGGTCGAAGGTGGGGAGCAACATTCCTTCACCAGCGTGGTCAACACACCGGCACGAGAGGGGAAATGGCCGATTAGTGTTTTTAATTTCCATACCTTCAGGTCCAGGATTAAGGCAACCGCATCGGAATGGAATTATTTCCGAACGGTTGTTGCTTTTATGTGTTGTTGCTATTTTATTTTTGTTTTTTACTTCTCTTTTTTTAACGAGGAAAATCACATTCATTTTGTGTGCTTGTTGCTTCGTTACTTGTGTGTTTTTATTTTGTTCTGTGTTTTCCATAACGGTGTTCCATGTTGTTCACCACCCACGATGGCTAATGCAAGAACGCCGGTGTGTAATTTAATGGTAAATGTAAATTGGTTTTAATTTAAGCAGTTACACCACAATGCCATTCGACAGTGACGGTAGCAACGGTGCTGATGGTGCATCGTTCGCGAGCGAACCGGAAGGGAAATGCTGCATGAAAGTTATCATGTTGTGTGTACTTACAGTCGACGCTGACTTTAATTCGCTTTGACACCGTAGGCGGCACACCGTTCGATGCAATGCAGAGGTATGCGCCCATGTCCAGGCGGGAAATTTTCGTAATTTCGATGGAATTTCCTTCCCACTCGAGCACTGGTGCGTGAGGCAATGGCGTATTTGCACCCACGGGGCGTCCAGGATATCGTTCGATTCCATGTTCAGAGTGCAGAAACAAGAAGTGGTAGGGAAAGCGTGGAAATGGTAAGAAATTTATTAATGCAGGCGAAAGACGGTGCAGGCGATAGCATTGCGACCGACAGAACCGCAAGGGTTCATAGGATGATTTCTGCCTCCCTAGAAGGACCTCTTGGAATGAACGGTGTAACTGTGGGAGTTCTAGCTTTGCTCGTGATTTTTAAAGAGAAGCTGCGGCGATTACTTCTTTATAGACGTGTATGTGTGAGAAAAGTGGCTAGAACACACTTACCGTTTAACGATCTATTAATGGCTATTTTAGAGTTGTCGTCCCTCTTCCATTTTACTGTGGGTGTTGGACTACCCGTGGCTCGGCATTTAAGCGTCACGTTTGAGCCTTCCCGGACGATAACATCGCTTGAACTCAGGGAATCGTCAATGTTCGGTGGAACTGAAAACAAAAAATAAACGAATGATATTTTTTTTCATTCAAATTGGATTCTTTATAGGGTTATGTTGCTGTCTTCAAATACTTCTGAGAGAAAGTCACGCGAAATGCAGGCTTGATTTGTATAACTGTGCATTCTTGACGTTGTTCTGTTTGTATTAATTTGTTGTAAAAATTCTTTTTACTTAATCCTTACTTTTAAATTTAATTTTTTAATACTTTATTTTCAATTAAAAGTGCCAATACTTTAGATAGAATAAAAGTTTGACTGCATTGTAAACAATTTTAAATTCTTTAATTTTTTAATAGAAATGCCTAGATTAGTTCAAATAGTTCTTGATATTTTCGATATTTTATCTGCTCTCGATCGTGATGAAAATTCTACTAGAAACCCAATGAAAGCCAGTATACAGTCTAACGCACGAAACAGATTGTTTGTGAATACACAAATCCTGGTTTTTATGCTGCTAACGAATTTCTTTTCAAAAATCTCAAACTTGTTCGAATCGTTCTTCTGTGTGTTCACACAATAGCACCAACAATTTCTTCTGAACAAACTTTATTTTTCTTATGAAAGAAAGATAATCTCCACAGAACTACACGCAGAGTGTGACAGCGAAGGCGTGAACCATGTGTGTCAGAACCGATAAAAAAATGAAGTGTTGAATGTTTTCGGAAGTTTTGTTTTGTTTGGTTGCAAGTTTCGAATTGTTGCTCTCTTTTATAGCATATGTCCTTAGTGGTTAGGTAAGTGTTTGGCAGATTGCATGAAGTACCGCACATTGCTTTCGCTGATGTTCTGACTCAGGGGATTACTGATTCCAAACACACACACACAAAAGTATGATATGCAATGGAATGGAAAGAAGCACCGAACATGCATTTTTCAAAAAGCATAAAAAACAAACATTTCCACAGCTCTTGTGCTAAACATTGTTCCCCCTGCATCATGACGCTTGGCAGGATGAATAAGGAGCTTACTCTCGGTACCACCTCGGGCCACCATGATTGTTTGTATCGGCTTCACGCTTAAGGGAAATGAAAATAAATAAATGTTTATTTTAAAATTGTTTTCATTTCCTTTTTCTCCCACAAGCCCACATCCGTTTTGGCCCGAAGGCACCCAACGGGCGAGTTTTTCCTACGGATATCCTGTAGGTTGTTATTTTCGCTGACTGCGTTTCGCGTGATTTTTCACCGTTCGTTGCTCGTTTCGATCTGGCAGCAGTTCGAGGGGGGATATTTTTCTTGCATCAGCTACAGATTGCCTTCGCTAAGCGTTCAGGTCACATCTCACCAGCAATGTGCCCATCGTCAATCGTCGACGATAGCGACGAAGACAGACGACATCTTGGAGGCGTTAGGCAGCTCGTTATCCTGCAAGATGCCATGTCCTGCAGGAACAAAACACAACAATGAATGTTCGCTCGGGAAACAGGTTCGGCGTATTTTATGTATCGGATTTTATGTATCGATGATCCTAATGTGATTTGAATTTAAATTGATTTCCGTTCTTCATTATGCCTATCGTTTTTCATCGGTGCAAACGACAAAAGTGCAAAATCGAATCACTTTCTTGCGCCAGTTGATGCAGCACTACCGGATGATCGGATTTGCCAAAGGACCGGCAAAGACCAATGGTAGCAACAATGAAGGGATGAACAGCGAACTGCATGAAAAACTGCTGCAAAAAATAAAACGAAACAATATAAAGAAGAAGGAAATGTACAGCTTTTTTGCTTTACCAGCAGAGTTTGGTGCGAAAGTGAAGAATCGAAATTGCAAAGTCTTGTGACTGTATGTTAGTACAGCCAATGGAGCACTGCTGCTACGGTATGCAAATGCAGTGCAGATTCAATTTTTCATCCATCGAACCGATGCAGTAGCGTCAGTGGTAGCGGAAGCTTAGGCGAATGCCGATAAACAGTATTATTCCCGTCGACACAACAATTGTCGTCTGTTTATTCTGCAGGGAGGATTATTTTCACAATTAATCTTCCAAAAAATCCTTCTTTCATACCAGATATCGTTTTAACGAGTCATTTCCTTCGTTCAATTGGAGACAATTTTTCCATTTTCAGAGAAAAAACTGTTAAAAAGATCCAATTTTATTTGAAAACAAAGAGCTTATAGAAAATACAATTCCTTGGATCCTTCCATAGATTCACACGTAAACATGTAAAATAATTCTTCCGAACGAATAGAGCATATGAAGAATAACTTAATTATCGTCGCTTTATCACATGACACTCATGACGTTACGTAAGGTACGGCGCAGGCAATTTATTTCCAGTGCTAGAGAGGAAAATTTAATTTTGCTCCTTATGCGCGGGAGCAACGGATTTTTACAGGTGCTAACGAAGCTATATTCTGCCTGTACGAAAATCACAGTATCTAATTCGATTCTAAAGGCGCTTCCACGCAGCAGTAGCTGATGGATTGTAGATACGAGCCAAGATATCGATTTCCACGCGAAAACTGTTGGCTGGAGCTGTACTAAATGGCTTTCCTTAGCCCGAACCGACGTGATTAGGGGAACGTTCGTTCGTGGTGTGATCACGTACGCGAGAAGAAAAACTGCAACTTGCAGCTTAAAGAAAATGAGTACGTTCAAAATGAGCACGTTTGGTGCCCGGGAGTGAGCAAACTCCATTAGTGCTTGGGCTAGAAGGGAGTGTTTCTGGAAATAAATTTATTTCTGAAGCGACGAATGTACTTACCAACCACATGCAGATAGCCAAACTGTGTCTTTGCCGTGACTGTGTTGATTTGGCACATGTAGCGGCCCTTGTCCTCTTCTTGGACGTTTGATATGTGTAAGAACCAGGTCTTGTGTTTGTCATGCTTGTCGTGCGTGACGCTGATGCGAGGATTCCTTGTGATTACATGATTATGTACAGTAAGGATCGCGGATTGCTCAAAGTGCATCCACGCTACCTGAAAAGATAAGAAAAGCAATAATAGAGTAATGTAGTTTTGTTTTTGTATTAAAAATAGAATATGTAAGAACTTGATGGACCTAAATCGTTCTGATATGCATCAATTTATTTATTATCGATGATAAGTTCCATGTCAAAACACTCTACAGGATTGAGGACAGTTAACATTTTCGAATTTTAATATTCATTCAAACTCATTATTTTCTGTTTTTCAATGCACAGAAAATGTTGATGCCATCTATCAAATTCCTTTCACATCGAATACAGAATCTGTACAGCCTAACTTACTAAATTCAACAACATGATGTTCAGAGCGTTTCTACCAGCATACGAAACACAATATGACATCAATATGGTGTCAAACTACCTTTCGCGATAGGAGAACCTCATGCGTTTGAGATTCGCCATGTGCAAACATCAAAATGTCGCAGTACTACATGCAGATTGCATAAAGAACGATAGCCATGGGTATTCCTAGGATGTCCTCTCCTAAGTTCGCACATAATAAATTAAATGTTGATGTTGTTTATTTCTTTAATTTATATTTCTTCAATTTATGTTTATAAAAGTTAGCTGATGAGTTTCAATAAAGTGAGCTAAAATGAGTAACACGTTAATTTAGTAGAAGAAAAAACACTAGGTTCTGATAAAGCCAAACATTTTCGTCTTAATCAGAACTAAAAACCCATTCACAATATTGATCATGCATTGAGAATATTAAAAAAAAAGAAAATGGTTCCAGATTGGCAAAACTGCCCGCCACTATTCTGTGAATTTTTATTTGTATGTCATTTAGTTTGGTTACGATTTTTACTATGGACGAAAATATCGAACAAAGAGTTTGTGTGAAATGTTGTGTTTCAATCGAAATTTATTTTGCCAAACCGTTATCAATGTTAAAAAAAAACATTTGGTGGTTCAACCCTGTCGAAAACTCAAGTTTACGTTTGGTATAAATCGTTCAAAGAGGGGCGAGAAAAAGTTATCGATTTACCACGTTCAGGACAAAATGAAGGAAATGGTGCTCGAAAATCTGTATTCAAGTTTGCGAGAGATAGCCCAGATATGAATATGTCTCATAAGACCGCTCGTCATATTTTGGTTGATGTTTTGGGTATGCAGAAAGTCGCAGCGCGATTGGTACCAAAAGATTTGTGATGGAACAACAGTTGGGTTATGCAACACGATAATGCACCAGCGCACAAAGTGTTCATTGTGAACGAGGTTTTAAACAAAAAACTTAAAAACATACTTCGAACAACCACCGAACAACCTGTTTCCAAACCATACTTCGAACAACCTGTTTCCAAACCTCAAATTACCACTTCGTGGAACCCGTTTTGAGAGCATTGAAGACATCAAAACTAATTCGCAACGAGAATGTAAGGCCATTCCGGAAAAATTGAATTGAAATTGAAGGCCATCCCGGTTTTAAAAAATGTTTCGATGATTGGATTGTTTGTTGGAAGAAGTGTATTGCCTAAGAATGGGCCTATTTTGAGGGGGATATAATAAGTTTGGATGATTGATAAGTTGTTTGCGTTTTAATCTGAATTTCCGGGTACTTATTTGACAGAATGTTTTGTTGCCATTCCGATTCCATTGTTTCAAAGTTGCAATGTTCCATCAAGGATTAACAAACAAAATTTAATATTGTTTGACCTAGTTTAGCATGGGTGTTAACAAACTCTAATAAGTTCGAGAGTGTTAACTAATTCATGGAGTGTATAAGTTAGTTATTTATAGGGATTATTTTTCTCCGAAATGAAATGCAGTAAAATATTGAATACACAATTTCTAATCACATTTGTAAGACGCTACCTCCTACGTTCCTCTGCTTGTGAAGTATCTCCGAAAAATGAAATAAACATGAGCACATCCCCTTTTGCTGTGCTGTAGTATCATCCAGCTTAAATGAATTATTTTTCTCTTTCTTCTCACACACTGTATTCCTGACCAGATTGAGACATATTGGACCAAAGGTACTGCGATGGATGGTCCATTCCCGTAAAGATCCACAGTACAGCGTCTGTATGCTTTGCAATTCTCTGCGTCCTTGTGGAATGTTTTCTCAGCTGGTCGTTCGATTATTGACAAATTCGTTCTCCGTTTTGGGGGACCAGACGAGAGTCGATAGCCGATGGCTAACCGGATACTATGAAAGGACGAGAATTATTGTGTATGCGGCTACCAATTCTGTCTGTCGTGAAAAAAGCAATGCAACCAGTTCATAATCCGATGTGTTACTGCCAACGGCAAATATGTAGACACGGTTAAAAGCTTCATGATTGGACGTCGTCCCTTGTGAAGGTCATGATTCGGTGCAATCAAAGATGTTGATCACTAGGGACGAAATGGAAGCTCCTTTCGGAGTGTGGTTTTCACCGCACGGAACGGTTGGAGTTTTTAACTGTATAGTATGATTGTACGCGTAATATGTTTAGTGTTTGGGCTGTTGAAAATGTTTACCACTTTCCCGTTGAATGATGCCACCCGTGGGCATTTAATCATCGGGGAGAAATACGCATTATTCCCAGCCCATGCATATGTGGGTTCATTTGTGAAAGTGAGCTACAGTAAGCTAAATTGTTGTTGCGTTCTTTGCCTGAGGCAAGCAAGTATTTTTAAACATCCAACCTACCCATTTGGGTTGTAAGAATTACGTGGTTTGGTATCGTTGATCCGTATAATTTACTTTCACCTTGGTTTTCGGTATTTGGAGAATTGCCTGAATCGGTACTGCGATACAGATCCTTGAAGCCATCCTTTCGCTGTCCAGACAGGGTGTGTGTTCGTGATATCATGTAGCGAAACGGGGTTCTTTTCATCTTCTTTCCTCAGTAAAAGAATCAGGATATTTCATCCAGATGGTGGGTGGTTTAACCGTCAAAGGTGCACTCGTACGTGGTGGAATTTATTTTTCATGTATAGAATTCATTTCTCTACCATGAGGGGGAACGTATGAGGATAATACGGAATTTTTATGTTTATTCGTGATATACCTTCTTAGGCCTGGACGGATTTTCCAAAGTACGATGATAACCTGATCCGTTGGATGAAAATTTACCAACATCGCTGCAAGGTTACTTACACAATAAAGTAATCTTCATTTATCCAGTGTACAATGGATTTAGCCTACTCTCCCTAGTTGCAACTAAAGCAAAATACTCAATTGTAAAAAAATCGTTAAATTAAAGAAACTCCTTCTAAATTATATTACAAACAGAATCAACCTACAATCACGTATTTATTATGCGAGATTTCCCTAAAGCAGTACGAACAATAACGTGGCATGATTCGGCGACCACCCCTTCGCTCTTGAAGTCTCTTGAGATGGCCCACAATATGTGCTCGCATTCCGGTCGGAAGGGAAGGTTGAAATCTCCCCCCACGGCTGGTAGAATGCAAATAAATGTGAATTTTTATTAGTAAAATATTCATGATTGCGTACGTTCGTCTGCACGGTATAAGTTCCAGAGAAGAAGTGAAACGTGTTCCAGCCGCGGGTTACCATCGTTTTGGGGTGAGATGGTAATGGGCACGATTAGGAACGATATCTTTTTATTAAAAGATAACAATTTTAATAAAACCAGATTTGCACACGTTTCGTGCGTCCGATTGAACCGTGATGAACGATGATGGTTTGTGTTTTGCAAACACGCTGTTTTGCTGTTCCGATGGGGCGCGTCCGCAAGTAGCGCGAACGCATGTAGAACACGTGCGAAACATAAATCGCAGTAATTCCTACAACACTTACACTGCAAAACGATACATTTATTTGATGGGCGTTGTACTAAATGATCATTCGGCGGCAATGAGCATCGTAATGGACATTGTAATGCGATGTTTGATTGCGCATACTTACTTTGTATGATCCTAGGTTTTTGACGGAACAAGCCAGTTTGACGTTCCGCCCGGCAGGCACTGTAACATTTTCTATAACATCCGTAAATTCTGGTTCCTCGACGACAACTGCACGAAAGAGAGCGAGAGAGAGAGAGAGAGAAAAATGAAAAAGAATTATATTTTTTAAAGTTAAGCCATCTTAGGAAACAGAACTTAGAAAAGTGTCTCTAGCGGACGATTGCAAAAAATTGAAGAATTTAATAATGACACTTTTTTCGATTCCCCCGGAAACGCACTATTTTTGGCTTTAGATAGCAGTTTCTCTCTGAACTAATCGTGCCAAGACACTTTGTCGCTGGCAAAACAATTCATTTTACTTTATCGCGAACAGCTTCTGACCCGTTTTGGCTTTTTTTTTCTTATTTCGAGTCTTTCCTTCCATCGTTGGCGGTAGATGTAGGTGTGTTTGTTGACTGAATTTTTGGTTGGCCATCCCGATCCCACCCTGCGAGGATTTTACTTTCGAACTTTCGATTGCGAAAGAGTCCGCTTGAATGCTTGCCAACCGGCTCAGCGTTTTCCGGCGTTTTGTCTTTTGCCGTCGTTGGGTGGTTGTCGAAACCGCATTGCCGAAGATAAATGGCTACAATGGTTATCAATTTCTTGAAACCCGATGCAGACGGTTTTTGTGCACGGGAAGATGGCGAAGGCGTCCGTTGGTTGGCGCCATGCCGTGGTTTTGTTTTCTCGGATGACACCCGGAGGTGGCATTTTCGGTTACGGCAAAAAGGTTCAAGATCCTGTCGCCGATGGCGATACAGCGATCGCGCTAGTAAAGAACGATGGTCGACACTACTTGTTCGGAGTTTAAAAGTGCTGATGCCAGACGTACGATAGTGGCAAACACGGTCTTTAGTGAGTGGAGACACTTTTTCCCGCTAGGGTGAAGCGGTAGGAAAAATAAAACTAATAGGAAAAGTGCAACCTACACTTCCGTGTTCCGGCTCACGACCGTGGCACATACTGTGACACTCTGCTGGTGCCAAAAGTCATCCGACTTCAATTTTCTTATCGACCGCACTTGCCTGGCTGTGAGTAAACAAGCGCAGGGATGGGAGAAATTAAAAAAAGCTGCTTCCACATCGCGACAGTGACAATAAAATATGTACAAATAAATATTCACCCAGTGATAAACAAGTGCGAAGGTCGAAGTTGTCGCGTTTTTCACCGTCAGTGAACTGTAGTATCCGGTTTCCCGTGTCTCGCTTTAAACTCGTTCGGCGTAAAATCGATCCGAAAAGGTACGTTTCGGGTGCGAGCAATAGGAAGTGCTGGTTGCATGTATTTATATTCATTTAGTATTCGACACACGATCGTACGATTCGTTACACCTTGCTTTTTGCTGTTTGCAGGGTAGATGGCGTCTTTCTTTAGTATACTTTTGACACTATACACGTAATGTACGGCACACTGTAAGAACCGGGTGAACCCGCTAGAATATATTCTGACATAAACGACACGGTTTTTGATACTGTAAAATATTATTGACACATTTTCTAGTACCACTATCAATCATACTATCGGTCCTCCTGAAACAAATTGACATGAGTTGGTTGATTGGTTCTGCTCGATAGGAATTTTATCATGAGAGTCATTAAATCATTGGAACTGAAATCACATGAAAACCATTGGGGTTAGAACCACATGAAAAACTCCCTGATGAATCGATACGGAATGGAATGCTCAAAAAAGTAGTAGTGTTTGGGAAATTTTGTTGTACGAAATTGTTGTTGTTGCCATCACGTCATACTAAGTTCGGCTGCCGTCTGTCTTGTTCGACATGACGGGAAACAGCCTTTCCTGCGTAATATAACAAACTTCTTGTCGTCGGTCGGGCAACGTCAGTTGGTTAGCAAGGAGTTTGTCTTGGGATCATGTCGGAAGGACACCGTTGATAGGGTACGGTCGGATCAAAATGAACACCAATACGGTACAAAACAGTGGCTCGAAAACTGAGGCTGGAAAACGGGAAGAAAGGGGTTTTTCCGTTTTTCTTCTGACGATGCATCAGTTTCTGGGCCAATAGGATGAGACAGCTTTTTCTGAAGACATTCCTAAAGACGCGCTGCCCCAATGTTGGCCGTTGGGATGTGAGCAACGATAGAAAGCCATCTGGGGAGAGGTTCCGGTGGTGAAACGTTGTACGTGCCTCGTTCGTATTGTGTCGGTGTCGATTTTCTGTGATGGCAGATCGTCCTCACTGAAGGACATCCGAAACATTTCGCAAAGCGTACCCAGGACGCACGGTGCTGGCGAATACCTACACACTCAGTTGAAATTGAATTAACGGTGTTTTATCGCTGTTGCCAATTGATTGTTGTTGATAAACTTGACTTTTGGCTGATTTTAAATGAAATTTCATCGACAGCAGTCCGTCAGCACTGGGGCGCATAGTTGAGCGACAACCCGAAGCGGCATGCAAGTGTCTCTTGGGAGATCGGGTTTGGCAACTCGTTTGGCACTTGCCATGTGCGGAAAAGTTTTCCTCAATCGACGAATTTGGCGTAACTTTTGGGGTGAAACTCCACCGCGAATGAATACCAATGAATGCTATCCAAATACGAGCGATTACGTGCTCTTCATTACCGAAAGCAGCATCAACGGGGACACCGTACGGGGTATGATGTAATGCCAGTGTCGATGAATGACAGTTGCAACAAATTGGTATTACATAGATGGCAAAAATCCTGTTTCCTCTTGATTAAGGGGTTTGTTTGACTTTTGGTGTAACTTGTGATTTGAAGCTTGGTGAGCTTGGGAAGAATATGTTAATTTCATACATTGGTAACACAATTTCATCTCTGTGGAATTTACATTGCGCGATGGAAAAGATAAGGGCTAAACAGTGTCTATTTCAGAAATACCGAAAATTATTTTGCTATTATATTAAACGCTTAAAACAATTAATAATGTTCTCTCATACCCTCAGGATTTTGAGCGCATTACTCTTGCTATTAATATTTTCAAACCAACATTTTAGTTTAAGTCTTAAGTACTTTTTTATAGATTTCGTCGGAAGGTCACTGTTACGCTGGGTTACACTTTTCCGCACACAAATCACTGACAAATCGTTGCGGGAAGTACAAGTACATTCAAAGCGTAAAACAGAAAAGCTGGTAAAATCCGTAACAAAAGCGAAAACAGGGAAAACTTGCCACCATGCTTCCTGTTTGCTTTTGCCCGCCCCAGGGAGGTGTTCGATAATTATAACCGGAAGTCCCATTTCTATTCATCAACTGAACGTTGACGTTGACGTACTAATTAACCAATTAAATCTTAATTACATAAAGCACGATAATCACGTCAATGTAGCGCCAAACGAAAGCGTGCAGAAAAATCGTCCCGGTATCGGGTTGGGGAAGAGTGGTTTCCATTACGACACAGCGCGCTTCTGTTGTCTTGGTTTTCCCCGATTACCCCTTTCCAGGGAACAGCGAGCGTCCCGCCAACCCGACAGTGACTGCTTTCGGGAAAAGCAGGAAATCCTTCATTCCCTCTTCCCAATGTTCCCTGCTGTCATCAGGAAGGACGGTTTATGGGTTTCTTGTGTCACAAAATGATACACCCGCGTGACTGGTGGCGGCAGTATTGAGGTTGGCCCATTGATGTAATGTTTGCTGTGGCTTAGCGGATTGGCACGCTTTCCCACCGGATGGAGCCGGGGTCGTTGTGAAAATGGGCGGTCACCATTTCCGAGCGGGTGGTTCGAGTAACAAAAACAGTCTAATTGAATGTGCATAAAAAGTGGAACCTAATTCCCAACAAGCGTTTCCCACTCCGAATGTCTGAAGACCCTTGTTTTTTGGAGCAGGAGCTGCTGGAACTTTGACTCGGTGTTGAATGGGAATATTTCTGAAAGGCACCATGCTTGTGGAGAGGGAGTGGCATTAAGATAAATGGTTTCCTGTTTCCGTACAAAACGATAAACAAGAAGATTAGGTGAGGCTCATTTGGTGGTTTTTTGGTCGATCCATGGCTAAGGTTTTCTCTGTTGCAGGAGATTGTTGACTGATGCTTTTTGTCATGGTCAGCTATTAGTTCCGGGTGTGATTAACAGTGAGAGGAGCAACTTTGATAAGCGTGGGAAATTCACCGGTCGGTTGATTCATTCAGATTTATACTGGTGTCAGAAAAGTATCATTTGGTGTAATGGATATGGTTTGGGATGAAACAATCTAATGTGACTTTCGCTTTTGATCATGCGTAGCATAAGTCTCAGCTTGAATAGCTCGTACTAATATAGCTATGAGTTTATATATAATAAATAAATCCCGAAATTTTCTTGAATTATTATGTTAGTAGATGGCTGATATACAAAGTATACACCCTAACAGTCATTACGAAAATG
>KB663688.1:2403170-2418598 GCA_000349025.1 Anopheles minimus
CGAACAGCTCCAAATTAGTACGGTTTTATTTTTAAATGAGTAAAAAGTAAAAAAAAATATTCTAGTACAGTTTGTTTTTAGAAGTGATTGAAATAAATTATGTAATCAATAATCTGTGTTTTCCCAGGTGAGTCTACTTAGTAATGCGACTGTTGGATTTTATTATATTTAAACTAGATGTTTAAAGCCGTCAATTGTTTCCTCCTAAGGTTAGTTCGTAAATATGCCTAATAATAAATTCTTCCTTCGGCATTCGATATTGACCCATGCATATAATTGTATTGTAAAATGACGACGATGGAATTTCGATGTTTTGCATTTGCTTTCATTCGGTCTTACGAATCTTTCGTTTTTCCGTGGACTATTCGATTTGATAACGTTCCTTTTATCCGGCTTTGAACAAGATGCATTCGGTCTGGTGTTGACAGAGCACACAATCGTTTCATAGCCACACTAAAAGGTGTATATGCAAAGTTCATTCATTACTCTAAATGACTAGCTACACACAAAAGCAATACACTCGGCGTCCCGCTGACCAGGGACACAACAAATCCATCGTTCGCTATCAATTTATTGCTCCTCTATCATTGTCCAGCCGTGCAGTGACGTATTATTTCATTAAAATAACCTAATGCCCGAATGGGGCCATCGGTTTGCACGCACGGGAAATCCACTGGGAGGGTCTTTGGTTATTCGACTAAATGTTCACTAAACCGGGAAAGTGTTGGAAAATCGTTGCTCCTTTGTTGACGGAGGGTTCGAATTTCTTGCGCCACATGGCTAGTTTTTAACGGGCTGCGGCCTGTCGACCGATACCATTTGAAATCAATTACCATGTTCGTTGTCCTCGATAGTCCTTCCCCGTTCCCATCGTCGTGTGTTTCCTTTCCACGTCAAAAACCATCGTCAAAAAGGGTCCCCGTGGTGATGATCGCTGCATAACACTCGACTGACATTGACACTCGGCTCCGTTGTCATTTCGGGGAAGGTTGGGTTTGGGCTCGCGGGCTCAGTTCGCACGTTGGACAAAGTTCATATTCGTTCATTAAGTTTGTCCTGGTTTTCCCGTCGGAGTCAATTTTGTCACCCGGTTTCCACCAGGTCGTGCCAACCACCGGTTGCTGTACCCGGTTTTGATACGCAACACTGTGGTGCAGGACAAAACGTGTACTGGAGGCGCTTTCGAGAGTGTTTTGTGCCATCCCAGCCAGACTGGCGAACGGGAAAAACAATTTACGGACGCCAAATTAAAAGCCACTCCTGTGAATGGTTTTAATCATTTAATACTCCTGGCTGTAAAATTTAATATTTTATTAAACAACCAATGCATTGTAGGCGGTGGACGCATCGCGAATGGGCATGCACATGACTGTTCGGTTGATGTGTCGGTGTGCATGCCTATTTTTTGCTCTCCGTTTTTACGCATGTTATAGGATGTTTTGTTTCGTCTGTGAGCTTATGTTGCCAGCGGCAGAAAGATAAATGGCATTGTTGGTCATGATAAGGCTTCGGACGTCGGGAGCAGTACTATAATTGTTCGTTTTACGTTTGAACCATTCGCTACTGGGAAGTGTGTGTTACACCTTTTATAACAAATCTCTCATGATTGTTAAAATAATCCCACAATTTGCGAAAAAGTACTTACTGAATTCGATTATACGTATGCCTATTGTGTACATTGGATTCATTTACCAATGCATGGACTATAGTAGTTTCATATTTGCCCTTATGAATATATCGTTGAGGGGAGATTTATTTAATGCTGCCATTGTTTTATGACGGAAGCACTAAAGTTTGTTTGATAAATATAAAAAAATTTATCCACTTTTTCTCAGCACATCCACCTATGTTTTCTTTCTTAATTTTTATTATGCACATAACTATCGAATAAGTGATTTATGTTTACGGTTATAACTTTATTACTTCATGTTAATTTTAATGAAAAAAATATCATTTTTTTTTGTATTTTTAGCACCGAGCACTAATTCTTGCTCCTGCTATTTATTCACGCGAACTAATTCTCTCCCTCACGTCCGGGCTACAATGATTATTTGAACAACCTTCATTAGCCTCAACAAGACCGTACCGCATAAAAGCAGTCATGTCATGTAGCCACGTTAAAATATGTAGGATTGCTGAAAACTCAAAATTGGAACGACAATCCATCTTCTCCTTTAAAATAGGCCCCACTCGATGCTCGAAGTCGTCTAACGAACCATTTGCGCAGCATACCGTGTGAATTTAATTCAACCCATTCTCGACCGTTTTCGGGAATTGCGAAAACTCATTAGAGATTTATGGGATGTGATAATAGATAATCAAAGTTATGAATAAAGCATATTAAACCGAGCTGAACCGTATGGTTTACCGTTGGCCCCGGAGAAATTTGCTGACAATTGCCATGAAACGCGCCAGAAAGTTCGGATGGAAAACGGATGATCCAATTATGCTTATCTCGGGTGTTATATCATACCCCATTGTTTTGTTAGCGCTATCAAGAGCGATGCGCGATATCATTTGAGAAAATTCCGCCCACACCTTTGGATCTTCCCTCCCACATGGGTACGTGTTTTGGAAAACCAAGAAGGACGCTATGCAAAGATGGGCGGATCGTGGAAAATACGTGTAGTATTGAAAAGCTTACAATTAATTATGTACGGAACTGAAGAAAACAATTCATGAATAAACTTCCATGAAAATTTCTGAAGAGATGATTTATATCACAGCATGTGGAAGGATGCTTTAACAGCATTCATTAGGTGAGTTGAGGTTTTTTATCGTTTTCGATAGTACGTAATAAACGCTGCGAAACGAAAGCAAGAATCTGTAATAGAGAGAAATCTGTTTGTTAATGGATATATCTCCATATGGATATATCTCCACTATTAAAGGTTCAATAATTTTTATTAAGTCATTTCAAATATGTTGAATCGAGCCCTATGATTATCAGCATCTATCAGAAGACGTATGAATAAAACAAATTCACAGGATCGCGCTAGGAGCTGAAAACGTTCATTAAACGTAGTTCTTCGATATCGACTGCCAAGCGTGTGAAATATAAAACCTAATTCATTCATTCATTACCCGGCGCTGCAAAAGCTTCACGGTCTTGGAAGAAGTCCTCACGGACGGCCTGATGCAGAAGTCCTCTCAACCGTTTTGGCCTAACACACCTCCTTCTCTGTCCTTGTGGACGGCCTAAAAGGACTTAAAATGCTGGGACGTCCGGTGCCATTCCCATGACGTGACTAGCCCACCGGAGCCTGGCGAGTTTAATATGACTGAGATATGCACTAGCAATCTAGTGCTCAATACATATCCAACTTCAACGGGTTACGTTCAAATCTGTTAAGGGCCCATATTGTTCGGTTTAAATTTATGTGTTATAAGTATGATCCGTTTAGAGGAGTCAAATAACTCTCTATCTTGCTTTAGAACTGACCTGAGAATACTGACCTAAGGAGGGATGTGACCCTTCAAAATAGAGTAACACTCATCGGTATTCATTTAACAACAACATTTAATGAACAAATCCGAAATTTCCTTACCTTTGGACGCCAGAATGTCAAATATAAAGACACTAACTAAATATTTGAAGCTTGATTTACTCTTTTTTCATTTCGTCCTCATATGATAACCTGACAATTTGTGCTGCTCTTGGACACATCATCGATGAATTCCAGTTTTTAACAGATGTAATCAGTATAATTTTTTTCAACAATAGCTTTTATGCACACGCCTCTGGTTGTTCCTTTACACCATGTACTGTTATCCATTTGATGTTGAACTATGGCTTTATAAGTTGTTTGTTTGTCTTTTTGATAATCCTTACTTTGTTTTCTCAGAATTGTTGGCTTCGATTTATTAAATTCTAATTGTTTGTCCCGAGCTTTGAGTAATCGTCCCACAAACCAATTTCATCACGTCAAGCATAAGCGAGTTAATAGGTTCTCAACTTTCAATGTTCAATAGCGAGGAACATCCCGTAGCATAGTTTTTTTTACTAAATCATTAACATTAAGTCAAGCTTACTTATCGTTAAGTCTTATAATTTTGTCTTTGGCTTATTATTTGTTTACAGGTTACAGGTAAATTGCATGCTGTAGTTAAGTATCAAGAGTCACATCTTTTATTTAAGCATTTTGTTTAACCAAGAGGAACGTCCAGACCGTATGCTATTTAATGCAAATATGTTAATTATAAAATATTTAATTGACAATTGTGTTACTATTACCCCATTGCACCAGTCATGGAGCAGAACAATTTGTTGTTTTGTAATTTTATGAGACGTTTGTCTAAACAAACGATCATCATCATTAAACTGTTAACATACCATCGAGCAAGCAAATGGGCGCTCAATTCGACCAGAACATGATTTGATGGAAATGCAATTTTGTTGCGAAACTGAATCCCATTTGGCTTTTCCAACACTCACCAGATTTAGTTGGGGACGATTGTGGTTATTTCAAGATTTCAAGGAATTTGCTTCATTACCATACCTTCTTTATAAAAGTATTCTTGTAAATCGAGACCGAGAAACCGAGCGGAGGATGATTAAGATGGGGTTTTGTCGTTCGATTACTGGATGTGACCACAAGAATGGGGTTGATTGAATCATCGTCTCTTGCCGTTGTACACTAGTGCACCGGTTGAGTGCATGGTCCCGGATCGAAACCATGTTCTAACACAGTCACAGCGAACGTTCGGATCTACCGTGCATAAGTAGTGAAATCAACGCTTAAAAGCTATGCTGTAAGGATGCACCGTATCATTTTACCACCAACACTGCTAAACGAGCCCAAATGGACGCCGCCTGTAACGAATGTAATGCGCTTTAAGGGAACTCCAGTGCCATAAGCGTTACTTTTGGAACTGAAAATCGTATGAAAGAAAAACGTTGCGCTCAAACCCGGTGCCAGTGCGGGTGGGAAGAGACCGTTCCAGCTACAGTTTTCAATGTTTCGCAACAGAAGCCGCCAGACGGATCACCGATGGAAGAGCTCCCGAAAAAGCCACATGTTGGTGTGTCGTATTTATGTAAAACATGACCGCATAGCATCGTGATAAGGCAACCGCACACTGCGCCCGATGTTGGGGGTGTCGGCGTACAGCAGAAGTCTAGTACGTGTCCTTTTCGACACATGGATTTCAGTGGTACCGGCCGGTATCGTGGTGCCGAACATCGTGCTTCAAAGGACAGCAACGTGCAGGAACACGTCATCATCGATTGAGCGAACGCAACGTATGTTACCCCGTAAGCTGTATGGATTTTGTTTGCACTTCTCGTGGTACCGTCGTGGTGTGAGGTTAATATCCAAGGACGTATGCCTACGGTCAAGTGGATGTCTGCCGATGTAGCCTTTGCAAGAAAAACCAAAAACTCGAAAGACCGTGGTGCAAAATCTTCAATGCAAAACCCGTGGTACACGTGGTACGTGGCGTCGTTCGTCGACCGCACTATTTAACCGCATCTCGATGCGACTACGGCCCGGAGCATGGGAGGGAGCAGACGATATCATCGGCTGTGTGTGATGACTTTTCCATCGACATAACGATTGCAAGAATCGTGGTCGTTTGGGTCAGCTGATGGCATCAGCGAATGCTTATGATTGACGAAGCGTGCATGGGATCGGATGGTGCGTGCGTGAAAGGATAATTTGGAGCAACAAAAAAAGCCACCGTCCCATCGACGGTTGGCGTACGTAGCTTCCGTATCGTCGTCATGCGAAGGCCATCATGCGTAGCAGCCGGGCTGAAGGTATATTGACCGGCACATCTGATTATTATCTATTGTGACAAGTGGCCACGTAGTGATGTCCTTCGTAGGGGGTTGCTAACTTTAGTAGATGTGTGCTTTTTTGCTGATTTCGTTTATACTTCAACAAGGCGATGCGTCGATAGCTATTAGAAAAGGAAACAGCTGGTTTTAATGGTGTATGAGTGCTCGTTGCCTTCAAATATGTTGTGGATGTGGTGCGCTAGAGTAAGTACCAACAATGCATAATTGCATATTTTCCGAAGCTCTCTGCCTCCAGATTGGAAATTTGATTATTTTATCGTTCTGAAGATGTAATGCAGTTGTATTTTTAAAGTTGATTCCTTATAGTTTTTTTTAAATGTAGTTGTACATTAAAATTATCTATGTTATAAGAGATTTTTTTGCTACACACAAACCAGTTTATTTGTTTGTATCCATACCAAATTACTATAAAATATATATTTATTCTGACACACGCTTTGCTTTAGTACAGGAATGCATAAAAAATTAATATTATTTGGTTTCATAAGAAGAAAATATCTTATTAGTTGTTAGACAATAATATTATAACGGTATAGGGGAGGTCCGGTGGCCGGTCTCAAATGACTGGGCCAGAGATTAAATCCCATCCGGACCGTTTCCGCATAGTGACTTTCGAACTACGTGGTATCAATCCAGTAAGCCGGCCGGCGTGGCCGAATAGGTAGTTATGACGAGCAAGAAAAGAAGAAGATATGAAAGACACCGGAGAAATGTAAATTATGTTATTCTCGAAAAACTGATTAATATTTATTCTTTATATTACTTTGCATATAATTTGTTGACTAAAGTATTAAGTGGGCTGTACCCATTTTATATTCTTTATCTTTATGTCGGCAGCAGATTTCGACTCATAGCTACTTTAAAAGCGAATATTTGTAAAGAAATATCTCTACTAATCTTGCTGAATTTACTTAAACAATTCATTTTGATCTTCAGAATTGTAGAGCAAACTCTTCATTTATGTTAAAGTTTTCACACGAAAAAAAATCAGAGGATTCGATGTGAACTTCACCCTGGATATGTTCATAGGTATTTAATAATACTTGAAGTATAATAGGGGTTATTTTACTAAGAAACTAATTACACTTTGATTTGTATTTGAACATATTCCGCGGTAGTCAAATGTACCTTTAAATTTATAAATTAATATTTTCATCTTATTTCACAAATGAATTTCTATACCTGATGAACATCTACAAAGGTTTAGTAATTCCGCATGCACGCTAACCAATGCACACTTGAACAAAATCAACAATAAACTCTGTATGTTCAACACATCATTTAACTCCAAGTTCAATATTCCAGAATTTGGATTATTTGGACTCCATTCTATGCGTATTTGTATGGTGTTTGCCCTTTTGCTCTACGAAGTGTGCCAAGCAATGATCTAGTACAATGAAATGCCACTCATTCTTTGGGTATTTTTCACTAATTTAAACTTTGCCATACATTCCAAACGTCAGCAGCAGCACTTATGTTTACAAATCTTTACGCATGAATAGTGAATTAAATGAGCATCACGCTTAAACAGTCATTCCGCAGCATAATTATGTAGTAATTATAATGCCGGCGATAATTTTGGATGCTTCACAAGCAAAGGTACAAATTAATGTAGATTACATTCGAAACGGCGCCCAAATGCGTCGGCATCATTGACTCCGCACACACTGACGGTTGGGTGTCTTCGAGTGACAGAAGTAGCAGCAGTTTGCATGAATATCAAATGAGATTCACTTCCTTCGGCTGGGGCACGGTTAGTGTAGACTGTTTTGGCCCGGTTTTTCTGAACCGTACCGTCGGGGTAGCAAGTCTGCTCCCAGCAGAATAATTACAATTTTGTTACCGTTCCGGGGGCCATGTTCCGGAAAAGCGTCTCGCCGCAGGGAAACCTGTCGAAAATTACAACACTCGTGCGCCTTCCGGGCCACTTACCGTTAGTTGCAGGTGCTGTCCCTGTTTTGCTGGTTGTGTTAGAAGAGACCCCCGACGTTGCTAGAAGCATGAGGAAGAGGGCCTCGAGTGTTTGTAGGCCGCTCATCAGCTGTTCAGTGGTAGTGCCCTTCTCATAGCACGATGCTATCGATCGCACTCCGAGCCGGTTGTTCCGGTGTAGTGTCGCTAAACTTTGCACAGATTTGCGACCACGCGTTGTGGGCGCTTTAAAATATACGTTACTTAGCGTGCTCGACCTTTGGCGACCGCAAGCATTCCACTTTGCACAGCACACTGAATTTTAAACTTTTCCTGCAAACATGCCAGGACACTTTAAATCAAACTAAGGGGAGCAACACTTCGGGGCGCAATTAGTATGAAACGGCTTAGGCGTAGGCTGACAGCTGGAAGATTGGATGACAATGGCATTAGCATCTTGAGTTTGACGACAAAAAGCATTAAGTAGTGTCAGAACTAGTTGATATTTATCCAATCGTAGTTCATTGAGGTGTTGTTACTCTTTTCAATTATAGAAATTTACATCATTTAGGCTCAGCGACATGTTTTTTTCATTAGTATTCTTGTTTCTTATACCCTCACTTGTTTATTTTGTCCTGGTTATCTATATGTTTAAAGTAATATAATTTTGAGGTGTTCAACCACGTTAAGAAGTTGTTGCATGAAAATAATTATGTAGCTATTGCAACAATTAAACTCATTAACTAGAATAACTAATTTTACTAGATTTTACTGGGATGGTCATTGGTTCAAATTATAACAAGTAATATTTTGTAATAGTCGTGCTTGCAGTACTTTGTAATTTAATGTTTCAAAAAAGCCATTCGTTTTCTTTGTACCATTGTAATTACGATAAGTATGAGAATTTAGAGTAATTTAATTGATCTACGAAAAGTTACAATAAAATGGGATTATTATTTCCATTTTTCAAGAATTCGTCAAACTAACTCTAACAGAATACAAAAAAAACTTGTTTTAGGAAAATCATGTGTTACTATTTGCGTGATAGCAATGTTCAAACTTCGAATAAAAAAACTAAAATAATTTAAAATTAAAAAATTAAAAAAACATGCGACATAATTAAAACATAATTAAAAAAGAGATTATAACAATCTTCAATCTTAGTTTTCCTTGACCAATTACTTTTGCAATGTAATGTTTACGAATTGTATGTTTCGTAAAAATCAAAGACTGGTAAAATATGGTTTTCATCTTCAAGCTAACACAATTAATTACTCAAATTAGTAGCAAAACTAAAATGTAAAATGTATTGTGTTATAACCTAATAACTGTATGAATAATAATTTGTAAATAATATTAATGTACTCAAACGGATAATTTACAGCGTTGTTTTTCAAAGCTAGAAACCAAAAGAATAAAATCAATATTTACGCAATACTAGTACCAGGTCTGTACGTCATCTAGCTGCCCACAATGATACGCATAATTTCGGTGTAATTTATTTCAATTTACTGTCACATGTCGCCTAGCGCGCAAAAAATGAAGAATTAATTGCACAGCTTGATTATTTGCGTCGTCCCACCACGTGTACGGGTTTTCCCCGTAGCTGTCAACATAGCCACAAACCACGGCCAAACCGAAACGGCGCAATTAGGTTTTACAACAAATTTTACACCCATATTTCTCACCACCCGTACGCACACTCATTTCCGGATGCGCATTTCCGTTCGCGCAGTTCGTCTGTTCACCGTTCACTCGTATTCGTGGATTAATTAGTTCAGATGCAATGGTCCCAACCCGTGGCCAACGTTGACGTGTGGCCGTTCGTTGTTGCGGGTTGTGTGTTGCGGTTTTGTATTGCTAACGTACCGTACAGGGCTCTGTATCGTTTACTTTTTGGCTCCGATCAGTAACGATGAGGTTTTTGGGGTTTTGTAAGGGAAAAACACTTCTTGCCATACTCCCCAATTTGGACGAACACTGCGCTCACATGTCAGTTTAGTATCGTTATAGTACACACACACATACACGCGCGTTCACGCTTATATAAATACCCGAAAAAACGCGCAAACACACGTGCTGCCGGAAAACACTGCAAGGAGGTAGCAAATATTTTCACAACACTAGCCATTAGCCGAAATCCTGATCCATCGCTACCGTAAAACCGCTTCACCGAGGCATGGTTCACGTGTCAAATATTTGCTGGAAAACTTAATTAATTACAACCGACACCTTCACTACGGACGTCCTCTGGCCACAACGCGATCGATTATGATTAAATGGTTTCCGGTTTCGATTTAGGTTAAGGATATGCTTTTATATGATGATGTGGTAGCCTTTTTAATCGCACTATAAACATATGTTTTACACCAAGCACAGGTTGGATCGTGCCAAGAACGAGAACAACACCTTGGATCGGAAGTACGCACTACGTAATATGATGCCAGAAGTAAACTAAGGTGCGTTAGGTACGATGAGTTCATTAGGATAATGAGATTGGTCTATTATTGAGGAAGGCCTAACTTAAAACTTCCAAACAGTCCACACCCGATTACTTTGAGCACTTCCGGTGTGCTGGCATCTCTTTATTAATCGTTGCCTTTCAGCTAGTTTTGATAAATCATCTGATTGCGTGGCTTCGATTTGAGGTGCGCCCGACGCCACAAGCAACGAACCCTGGGAGCCGAAATGACGAGGCAGCAACTGCTTTCAACCGTATTGGACTTCCGGACAGCGCAACGGTTTTCCGAACTGTCGCTGCGTGAATCCTGTTGAGTACTGAACACGCCAAACCAAGTCACCAGCCGTTAAACGCTAGCACCATCTGCTGACGCGCCACCAGCTGAATGCATTGCATCCTTGCAGTGGGCGAGCGCGAAAGGACGGAGGCTGCAAGTGCGTGCCTTTGGCCGCATTTCCCGTTGGGTTTTGTATGCAGCGGGTGGAAATTTATGTTGTCGAGCAAATTTTCCCCTATTTTGCTGGGAGAAAAATGAGGTTCGGCACCAGCTCGCAATGCCGGTGGAAGGGATGAACTTGACGCAGTGGGGGTTGCCAACACGAACGTTTCCGAACTGTTTGTGCTTTCCCCTCCGTTTCGATCGGTAAGCGTTCGGATGGATTCGTTGAAACTCGGATCATTGGATGACGGTACTGATGCCGTCCGGTGATGATGGAAATGATAACGACGGCAGTGATGATGATTTTGCCGAAAATGATAAGAGTTTTCACTGATGGTTAGCTGAGCCGTGAACCTTCGGATCACGGTCTTCGTTAGAAGGATACGTTGTTTACAAGTGTATAGATCTTCGGAATAAGCACATCGTTTCCTACTCCTGAGAGGCTTCAAACAGGGTCGAAAGATTTAAAGGTGATCATTTGCGCTATGGATTGTTCTTAATAACTTACCGTTGTATTACATCCTTCAACAAAGTTTGCAAATAAAAAAAAACAGTTAGAACTTAAAGGGTGCTTGATTTAGTAGAAAATTATTCGAATGTATTCAACTGCGTGTCTATTATGAACGATCCTGAACGATAAGGACTTGATATAATTATTAATAGTTTTCATGAACTATATGAAGTTTGTCATACCACACACAAAAATGCTCTAATAATTCCAAAAATAGACGTTAAAATTATGTATGAATGACGTAATAATGTAAAGTATGAATACATAAAAAAGTACGTAAACTCTTCTGATACTTTAAAAATAAGCAAAATTTTCTATGTTGTATGCTACTGGACTATGGTTCTATGTTACTTTTAACAAAACTTGTTCACAATAATAATATTTATGAAACATAATTGTTTTTTTTTAATATACCTTAAACCAGCTTCTAGCAATACATTTTTTTATAAGTTGCTATTATTGCCCGGAACACAACTCCTTCAAACTTTGCATAATGCTTGAATTACTTCGTATTGCAGAAGGACAGGACATTATACATTTTTACGAATGTATAACCCAAACTCGCGGAGCAGCTCGGTGGGAGAAGATAGCTAACCTAAATATTATGTCAAATTTTGATGTCGCTTTGATTGAATACAGTTGAAAGATGATGTTGAAAGCGCTAATCGTAATGAAGTACTTTAAGTATGTCGCATTAATGCTTCGAGACATGGATAATACAGGTTTATTAAAGCTAAAGAATCGCCTTCGGGATGACGACAGGTTCGAATCCCTTCTGGACCATTCCCCCTTAATGTGGTCTGACTATCCAACAATGTGGTAACAAATAAGTCTAGTAAGTCAGCAATGGCAGGCATGATCGAGTAGTTCGTTACGCCAAAGAAGACGAAGCAGACGTAGTGTCTTAAAAATCAAGTTGGAGTATATTTTGACAGGACATGACACATTTGAGTTGTTACTCAACGGATGCATGACATATCATTACCTCCTGGAAGTTTTTTTTATTTCGAAAATCAAGAGTGTTGTGCATGATAACTTAGAATTTTAGGGAACCATAACTTGTGAAGCTTTGAAGCGGTTCGGTAGCAGTGGCGCCGGTCTCATACGGAAATACGGGAGTTCGAATCCTATTGGGGTCGTTCCGTAAATTAAGAAGAAGAAGATTATTTGTGAAGCTATGATATAGGGATATTTAATAGCTATTTTAATTTTGTGATATTTTTGTTTTGTAAATCATGTTTACTTTATTGTTATATCGTAAAACAAAGATTTGATTAATCACTCTTTTCAGTTGAATTGAATCAGTATAGCTCACTTGAACTCATTCTTTTGAAATTCTTGAAAAAATCATAAAAGCTCTTCGTGGTAAGTTGAATCTTTTCAATCAGTGTATGGATGAAGTTTATAAATTCTAGCAAGAAGAAGAAAGATTTAACCCGTTGCCTTGCTCAAACTTGCATCATATCTCAATTGGAAATTTATCATCATTATCAAAATTATCAAAAACAAACATTCACACATCTTATTCCAGTAGCGAGTTCAATCAATTAAACATGGCATAATGTGCCTCCACCATTCGCCAACATTTAATGAAACAGTAAACATGTAGCTGACCATTTTATCATGCCAATTGGACAGAGATCATTCAACGTAAAAATGACATAGATTATGTAGTACATTTTCACTTTCGCCCTTTCGTTCGAGTGCGTTTGTGTGTGTTTTTCTGGCTGCCCCGCTAAATGCTATGTTTATACGCAATTTGTCAAAATCATAACAGAATTTATTATCTCAAGAAGCACACCCTCGGAGGCCGGCGTCGTCGGCGTGCTCCATCGATAGCGACGGTGCCCGAACGAGTAAAAACATTCCCGGCCAGATTGGGCGAGGGTGAAGGGACAGAATGCCGAAAAAAACAACTATAAATCAAATTCAACCAGCATCGGCTTCTTGGAAGCAGTGTTCCATCCGGATAGAAAGCACACGTACGGTACGGTGCGATGGGTGCTTCTGCTTTTCGACTTATGCCAGTTAACGTACAGTTAGCATCATTGTATCTCCCGTTTGTGTGGGCAGAAGGAAGAAGCATTCTACGTTTGTTGGGAAAATTGAAGCATGGGCAGATCGCAGGTGGGCACAGGCTGGTGGGAAAATATTCCCAAACACACAAATAAGTGCTACCACCGGGCGGATGGTGCTGTAGTTCTCCCCCATCATGAAACGGCGTGTCCATTCGATCGTGTACACGTGTTCCAGCAATAGAATTCGAACGTCTTCGTTTGCGTAAGCCACAATTTCTGCGGACTGTTATCCAAATGCGCTCGGTTTGGTTTTATAACTTCTCTCCCTCCCACAACAACAAAAAAAAACAATGTTATTGTTCGTCTCCGTGTGTGCGCTCGAGCGTTCACCGTATACGTCGCAAGAAGGTCAGCATAAAGTCAACCTTTCCTCTGGCCATACGTGTGGGATACGCATGTTTTCGCCGTAGGAGACGTCTCCCTTCAAAACGACATCATTCATTTTATGGAGCCGCCCGCTGGAGACTGGAAGCTCATCAAAAAGCAACAAAGAATGGAAATCGAGAATGGAAGTAAAGGAACTCGATTCCAAAACGTTAGTTTGAACATCCAAAAAAAAGTATCAAAAAACATTTTTTGGTAGGAAACCCACCACCCGTGGGGAGGGGGTTTTTTTTGTTCAATTTTCGGTCGGTTTAGGATATTCGATCCAGAAAAGCGACCGGAAAGAATAAAAGGTTAAACTTAAGATTCATCCAACAGATTAGATTACTAATGCGATTCAAATCAAACGCGCTCGAATATGGCCAAGCGAAGGTCCTTGTTTCCGGTTAACTGCTGGGACAAAAAGATCCGCATGTTGACGTCTGGACCTGGTGGATGGTGAAACTTTTTATTAGTTTATTTGTTTCGTATTAGCGCTGCACGTTTGCAAAACAATCTTCTTCGTCAGTCAAATTTACAGAAATACCCGATTAAACGGCACCGGTTAGATAATTGAATTGTAAAACAATTTTACTTTTATGTGTCGTTTCTTTGGATGTTTTTTTTTGCAGAGAATGCTTGCATTTACAAACTTCCAACAAATGATAATATTTGTCCACCGAATGGTTTTTGTGACTCATCAACCGTTTTTCTTCCCTGCAAAGTGTTCTCGGTGGGAATAGAGAAGAACGGTTGCAAGATGTTTTATCTCTTCCCTATCGATTGGCTCATCTAAATGGCCGCGAATGGTGGAAAACTATTCAAAACAGCAATTATGGAGGAATCCGATTCTCTGTTATGAAATGCTTTTATCAAGATTTGTTCAGAGGGTTTGAGAATCGGTCACTCGGGAATTCAGAGACGCAGGCATCGCATACTGCTGCGTTCGTATACATATATTTTGTAACGTTAATCATGTGCAGTTTTGTTTCGAATGTTATGGAAAAGGGTCTTACACGATTGGATTTAGCTGTAAATTAAATCTTGCATCATTCTACGGCTAATGATATATGTTGGTTTTTCCGTGTCTGTGTCAACAGCACACGATCATGCCCGCATGTGTTGAACAACTATCACGCTTGCCGTGCGTCTTTACCAATGGTCAAAGTTTTGTTTCATTTCATCATTAAATGGCATGTGATAAATAAGTTTTTGTCATTACGATTGGTCTACTTTAGGAAAGTTTCACGTCCGGCAGCACAAACTTTGCCTTGTATGAGTATTTAAGCTACGGCAGTGTCACATCCAGCAGCACTTGTGACGCCAAAGCCAAGCGAATCGAGATGAGGTAGTGTTTTCTGCTATAAGTCGACATGCATGAAGCTTGAGGCGTACAGAGGAATTCAACAAATTAGTTTGGAAATACCGGTACGGTAGGTTTTTATGGTAATAATATTCTTATTGTATATTGGTTATAAGAAATGCATTTATTAGTTATTAGTTACTATTCTGAAAAGTTATTTACTAATCATTTATATTATTTTTCTCTACTGATTTTGTTGGTCATGACTTGCTTCACATATAGTTGATAGTGATGTGATTGAGCCTGAATGATTAAAAAAAATAGTCCCATCTCGTACCGAAGCATTATAATGAAAAGGAAGAAATGATGTCTAATATATTTTCAAAATACAACTCTTTTTTTAGGCGTAATATTATCGAGAGTATATTCGTACGCTCACCGAAAAAAACATTGCCACATCCTTAGTATCATTCTAACTTGTGTATCGTGGATAATTAAACCAGACATCAGAACACATGGTCAGAAAAACGGGCTACGTACGCACGCAGTTTTCTACAGGCCA
>KB663688.1:2420001-2438031 GCA_000349025.1 Anopheles minimus
TAGTTTTCAGTTTAGATAATGTATTTGAAAGTTATTTTTATTTTATTTAATTCAAACTATAGTGTATCTGTTCTTCATTAAAATAATAAAATACAGATTATTGTATTCAGTATTGGTTTCGAGGTGTTAATTATCTCTGAAAGTTATGGCTATTTTATTGATTGATTTGATTGATTTATGAGATTTATATTTTCTTCTCAAGCCACGATAAAGCCCATAGTATAAAATCAGTATTTCACATAACATAAAAATAAATGTTTTCTATCAACGCTTTCTATAGCAACTCGAAAGTAACACAACAGTAACAAATTTGTTCAAACGGTCTAATCTTTCATTCATGAATGAGCTTCTTCTGCGTGTCCTTAAAGGAAGTTGACAAAACATATTTAGCATCGCACCACCATAGCCGGGAAAGAAAAGACATTGCGTTCAAACAACCGGCACGATGCTAACCGGAAAGTAGCGAAACATGAATCAAATGTGACGAAACAGCGATGCAAAAGTATTTCAGCCGTCTTTTGCTTTGATTAGACGAGCAGGCAGTTTAGTGCAAGGAACGATAAGCACAAGCCATAGTACATTCGTGTATGCATAAAACTGGAAATGAAAAAAAAAACCCACGGCGAGAAGCAAGCATCGTGTTTGTTCCGAAAAGATGTCCCGGAAGCTGGAATTATCGTGCGGCACCGGCTGAATGGTGTACGAAATAACGATAAACAACTAACAAAGAATGTCAAATGTACGTTGACAATATTGAAGCTTTTAAACATCCTGAATGGGGAATTCGGATTTCCGGTTCTAGTGGTGCCGTTTGGAAGGAACATATTTTTTCTTCTATTCGCAATGCTTTAAAACATGCAAGAGCGTTGTTTGTTTTTTAAACATAAAACTTATTGCATCGAGATTTGTGAAAATATACGTTGTATATTTTAAACAAAATGTGTTTCAAATGTTTATGAAGCAATTTAAGTATATTTCCAACAAAGTAAGAATGTAATATTTTCCTCCGTTCGTGTTTCAAAACAGAGATTGCGTTTCCTTTGCACAGAACTTTAAGATTGGCTTTAAATACGAAAGTCATTTTTAATTTATTTCTTCAACAACAGTCTCTTTTAAATCTATTCGCTCATTGTTTGTGTACAAGCCGTAACACTTGCTCACCCATTGACTACCTGACTGTAGGCAAATGTGTAAACAGCTGATTACGAAAAACCAGACCAACCGGCTGAGCTCATCCACCACAACGAAAGTCCCGAGGCGTTGCTGAAGCATCAAGAGTGTGAGCATTATTAAAAAAGCTCATCAGCAAATCGTAACAATGGTTCATCGTCATTGCAGCATTTTGTGCAGCGCTGCCATTTTGACCGGCCTGCTTCCCACGGGAAAGCGTTGGCCCACTGCGGAACGGGACGCTGAAGGTGATCCTAAGGGAGATGTGCTTTAGAGATGGTTTGCTGAAGATGTTACCACGATGCAGTACTACTTGGGCACTAGTGGAAAGCATAATTCAGTGCTTGCATAGAGCATAGTCACGGCACGAGTCGCAACCCTCCCAGTGCTCTCGAGGAAGAAAAAAGATCGGAAGAAGCTAAGTAGACAAGGCGAGGCGTGTGTAGTTTCGTAGCTGGCTGCTTGCCAAAGGCATCCGGTTCCGGAACGGCCATCAGAGTTTTTATGTGTGTGAGATTTTACTGTCCCAAGGCAATCGATGCATCTGAACGACACGTGAGCAACGCTTGCAGGAAATTGGGACCCTACGGCAAGCAATTGGCTACGGCGGGTGCTTAAGGGCCTTTCGCTTCATCGATGGCAATGAAGCTTATTCTATCGACATGCTCAAACCCACACACACAGGGCACACCTGATTGTTATTCAATAAGCAGCTTCGATGTCTGATCTGCGGCTTCCGCTAGAGCAAGCAGTGGTAACTTCGCAGAAATAGTACCAGTTCCCGAATCCTGCACCGTTGCCACCGAGAGAAGGCGAGAAACTGTAGAATGCAGCTGTATCGTGACATAACCGCAATCAAATGGCCACAGGCTTTTCGAAGTACTTCGCGAGCCGCGAAATTCCGCTAATATCATTCCACTACCGCGGAGAGGGCTGGGGGTCGGCGTTGCAACTGCAAGATTTAGACGTTATTAGGTACCGAACGAGTGAATGATTTACCAAAAATCATTCTATTTCACTGCAGTGATCGGAGTGGAAAGGTTTCGCCAAAAGTCAATCGGTTGCCGGGACTCCAAGCTGCATGTTCCGGGTAATTGCATCAACACAGGGAAAAAAAAGGTTCTATTGCGCACTTTCCGGTAGAATGTGCAGCGCTCCCAAGGTTCGTGATTATCTTATACATAATTCATGAAGACTGCAATAAAATTGGTAATGCACTATTTTGTTTCACTTTTTCCGGTGTGACCTGCTGCTAGTCACAAACGAGGTACGCTCTACGTGACTAGCAATTGCTAGCCGTGGATGGGGTCGTAAGCCCATTCACCGAGGGCAATATTTGTTGCTGTTTGAAGAAGCAATTGAATTAAACTAATGTGCAGTTATTAGAAATGGAAGATGGTACCACTGCATTACGATAATAATATGTATGTGCTTCGATAATATAGCACTTTCCAAAACAACTTTCTTAGCAGGGCTTTTCAAAAAACAATAAATTAGATTTCTTCAAAATACGTATCCAGTGTTCCAGATTTTAAAAGCAGTTTTTTTATATTCTAATAAAATGTTTTCCAAAATGCTTTGTTGGTATTTGTTGGGAGCAATTCATAATAAAAAATAAACATATACACGGATTTTTAATAGGCGATCAATCGATCATGTCTTAACGATCCGCTTTAATCCATTTTAATATTAACGTTTCGCTGGATGCAGAAACTTTCATGCGATGCTTATTAATTAATCGCTACTGTGAGCATAATTCATTCCATCTGCCAACCCATCAGCTGAGCGTCATCATCATCAGAAGCCAACCGACCGAAATTCGAAGTAAATTTTAATAAATTAGATCAATTAATGCAACCGCCATCGCAAGCAGCTGTTAACGAAATTGCCTTTCTCGCCCGATTTCACCATTTTGCTACAAAGCAAATTAAAAATTTATGCAAAACATAATTTATCCTTCAAACAATCGGTGCTGTTTACTCTTAAGAGCTACCATCTTTAAAGCATCATTAGGCACTGCTGTATGGGTGGCATTGCTCAAGCTCGCGGTGAGAAACTCTCCCGAGCAACCGCACAGTACGCGAGTGCAAATTTATAAACCAAGCATCATTTACTGTACACCCTCGGGTGATCCGAACCCCGGCACGAATTTGTTAGATGTATCGTGACGCGGCACTCATCATGGCGCAATCTGCATTTCTAACACAAATTCTCATGTGTAGTGCTTCTTATCGCACACAGCTTTTCCCTCCGGCCGCTTACGTACTGGAATAGGAAACATTAGGAATAGTCTTACGGAGGTTTGTGTTTTTTCCCCTTACATTGGCATTTGCAAGGAGCCAAAGTTCAGCGACCAGAGTGTGTGTGTGTGTCTGTATGTGTGCTGTAGCTCATTTGCTACGAACCGTAACTAATGATACTCAAGCGCGATCTTCATCGCGCATCGGCGAAAAACTTACGTGGTCACGCAAAGCACACGACGATACGGCCAAAAGTGGTGGAACAAGGCAAAGATACAGAGTGCCTCAAGCCATTGCTCGCTTTTTCACGACCCAACTGCTACTGGCCGCTGGAAGCACGCCGTTTCATACGCTGGATTTAATTTACAGCGCTCCGTTACGCGTAAAGATCGTGTTATGACAAGCACGGGGACAGTCACGGCGGCAGGATATCGCACGAATCGACGCTCCCACAACACCAAGCCGGTCGTCGATTTCGGGCGACATTGCTGAAGCAAAAGCTCCTGCCCAAGCTACGGCCCCAGACATTTCACCTTCGGTGGGGCCGTGCAGCAATTTTTAAATCTGTATTCAAAATTCGTGCCCATATCCCGGGGCGATCGCAAACGAAATGGTAAAACTTCACTTGCTCATCAGCCAAATGTCCCACCCGCGATGAGTCACGGGGTGTGTCTAGGGGCGCACCTTCCACGTAGTGGCGGTGGTGGCGGACGTCTTTTTAATCTGTTTTTGTGGGACACATTTTAAAAGAGATGTTTAAACAACCATAAAAATTCATACCAAGTTCGTGGGGCGGTTCAGGTACCCTTTCGATCATGAGATGCTATCGCGAGGTTTTCGGTGTAGTTCCTTTCCGGGGCATCCGCCTTCGGATAGAGGAACGTAGTAGAATGGGTAACAAATTGGTAGCTGTCGATATGAAATTAACCAAAGTTTCAAACGATTGCTATCAGTTTTCCGATCAGTGAAAGTTCATGAAAAATGGCCCCGAACAATTAGCTCCACAATCTGGCTTTTTACAATCTGGCTTGAGCAGTGTCCTCAATCGGTGACAGGGTGAACAAGGGACAGGAAATATTTTGCTCGGGTGTACTTTTTTGTTGCTGTTGTTTACTTGTGGAAACCTTCAAAATTTGCTACCTTTCAAGCAAGTTCTGTTACAAAAACTATAAAGCCGTCTGTTTTGTCCTCGTTTCGCATTATCCGTATGCACTCCACTACCACCTTTTGTCGCAGCAGCGAATTAACCTCAGGAGTCATTCGTCACAGGATGAGCAACCTTGCGACACCCTGTCAAGGAGGCGCTCGCACACTGCGGAAGCTATCAAATCCCCTCGCTTTCAATCTCCTCCTCCAACAACCCGGAGTTCCCCTCTCCCCCCACTCGCGTCTGCGACCATTTTCCATTCACCTTCCGAAGAGGGGAGAAGCCAGATCTGGGTTGCGCTACCCGTAATGAAATTCAAGAACATGTTTCGGTTGAAAAATGAAAAATACGATTAGATGTAGATAAGGCAGAAACTCTATATTATAATAAAATATTTTGTCGGTTGCCCGTAGGCGCTTTTATAACACGAAAATATTATAATTTTTCGGCATTGCCCTAGTGTTGTTGCTGCGCTGCTGCTGCTACTGGATGCCTGGGACAGTTACCCAGCCCCGACGCATTTCCGTCCCTGGCCGTGGAGGACGGTACCGGCGGGATAAGCTTGTCCTACGGTTTTCCAGTTTTCTGGTAGCTTCTTCCTGCCGTGCCAAGGGCGTTTTCTGGCACATCGCTGGCGCTGGTGGTTCTCCTGTTTCCCACGACCCGAGCTGTTCCGCCCTTGGAACATTCGGTTTAGCTTGCACCCTCTACTACTACTGCTACAATGAGTGTCCCACATTTTAGCTCTCGTTTGGCCATTGGAAACTTGCACTGGGAAAATGGGTAGTGAGATGTTTTGGGGACGATACCGGCATTCCAAACCATTGCCGGGAAAAAGGTGACGATAGACAGATTCACATCGGCGGGCACCCTTGGCACACCTTGTGCGCCGTGGTCGTGTGCGGCACATTAAATCGAGCATGTGTGTTGGTGTGTGTGTGTTGGGAATGTTTTGGAGTTCATCCAGCTGGGTTTAGTGTTTGTTTTCCTTAATGGTATCCAGGTGGTATCGCAACATTTTTGCAACCGGCAGTTCGTGTAAAGTTTGCTGTTCGGAAGCAAATTTCGTGTTTGGAGCTTGCTTGGTGCTTACCGAATCTTACTTTACGGCATTTGCGCGACCCGGGTGTTTGTTTCGTTTTATCGCAAAACCGGCTGGCAACGAATGTTGTGCGAGATGCATTCGAAAGTTAAACACAATTTTCGGCAAGTAATAAAAACTAAAGTGAAATAGAATACTCGGACTGTGCGTTATGGTGGTGTGTTTTTAGAGAAACTTATGTTACCTCATTTGACCTGCGGTCTAGCTTTACATTATGGGCCAACGCGTTTGTGAAGCGGAGTGTACTGTTACAATTAATTAATTAATCCAAATATTGTAATCCACACTCGGGGGTTGAAAAGTTTTGTCCAAAAAATATCGAAACCTGCACATTGGGCCATAATATTTCCTATAAAAGTTTTCCTATTGTTTAGCTTCATAAACCGTATGGACAGTTGGCAGTTTTGATTCACTAAACAGGATTTACAGGATTTCAATTTAATTGTAACTTTGTGTTGCCTGTCAGTTCTCTAGCTAAAATTTTATATACATATAAGTAAATTTTCGTTTCAATTAAACATTAAATTACCTAACTCAACCTAGCTTCAACCAATCTAAGTATTAAACTCCGATAAACAATTCTAAATAGAATTTACTTACTAAACTAATGGGAAAAGGAGAGGTCGAGTTCCAAATATGAGAAGAGGCTTCCTTCCGCCAGTGTCACAATTTGTTTGTTATTCTTCACAACATCGATAAGCTATTAAATATTTATTATTTTTAATATAATTTCTATACGAAGAGCTTATTGCATAATAATATGTGGTTTTAAATTTTAAAAATAGTAACGATCTGTCGGAAACTGCTCTTCAATGGATTGGCTAACCTGTCTTTTTTATTCTGCATAATCAGAGAACGAAAAAAGTAATTTTAAGAACGAAGTTGCATGTTCTCCAGCTACAAACTTGATAATGGTTCAGGATCAGTGGTCGGCAAACTTCTAAGAGCAACGAATCAAATGTAGAAAATAAACAAAGGAATGAAAAAACCACATTGCGAAATTTTAATCAGGAGTTAAAGATTAAAAGCACATTGATAATATTTGTCGAAAATATTATCAAAAAAATTTATTTAGTAGAATAAAAATACTAAACAGAAATTGATGTTCCGAAGGTTAAGAAAATCATATGATAAAAAATAAAAAATGGGGAATCTTTAATTTAAATTGTAATACATTACACTGTGCTAAACCCCATGTGCAGCAGCTCGATGGCCAAAGCAACAACGACGCTGGGTTTCATACGAGGTAAAACGAGGATGCTGATCTTCATACGAGGTGGTTCAAATCCCATCCGGATCGTTTCTCCCCGTACGCAGGATTGACTGTCCTGTTACGGATAAATTCAAGCCACGGAGGTTAGAAATGGCTCTCTAGATTGAAGAAGTAGAAACATTTAGCACACTAGTACAAGACCAATTACAATTCAATTACTTACCAAAATACCTACCCACTTGAATTCCTTTTCTCTCTGAGAGTATGATGCTGAGTTAACGAAGAATGGTTAATTATAACTAAAACGATGTGCAGTTCATACTTTCTATTGATTTATTTGTCGGTCTAAACTTATACAAAGTCTAATGTTGTAAAATTGCAACCAACTGCATTTTTATTGCTGGCCTACACAACTGTTCCATCGGTTTGTCATTTTTATTGTTTCACATCGAAATCTAAGCCACTTTGACGAACAAGGGACACTCTGCGCTTAGCCTGACCACGTTCCAGAACTGGTTGGTCCTACCCTATGCTCCGTCCTTTCGACTTCAACATCTCCTCTCGATGTCTTCGAAGAAACTCTACAAAATTGCCGTGGCCTCCGCAAATTTACATAAATGTTGTCTTTGTACATGTTTGCATTTGCTTAATTCAGCATATAAAACAAAAATAAACACAATTAACAACTAACAACTTGATCGCTCAAGTTACTATTCAAAAGTCGCTAAGTTTGAAAGTCTCTTAGCTTGAAAGTCGCTAAACTTATTTCATGATTCAATCGTAAGATAACCGATAGAAGTTTTAACGGATTCAATAGATTTTTAAATTAAATTAATAATAAAATAATTAAATAAAAAAAAAGAATTTAAAAAAAATTTAAAGAATTCAAAAATGCTTTTAAAAATGTATTCCTACATATGTGATTCATATGCAAATACATTTTGTGGTGAGTTTTCAGCAGGATAAACACGAATAATTTTCGGTCCAGAGTCATATTCAAAGGCTCAAAATCCTGTGGTTCGCAATGCGTGATTTGCCGACCACTGATTCAGAGTCGGTAAAAATAAACTACCAATAACATATCTATCAGAATTGAGCCATGCGTGTTTGTGAATTGGATCATGAAATTGACGAATGTTGCCCAGATTGCAGCAAAATAATGCTCTTATCGTACCGGCGCATCATATTGGTTCTAAACGAGGTCTGTGTCTGGAGTCTGAAACAATGAAATACGTTTCTTCGTGCGATGAAGAGTAGCTGCGATATCTGCTGATGAGATTGTCTACAAATAGCGCTACTCCTTTCCTGCAAGGATACGCCGAAGAACGCTAAGAAATTCTACATTAAAACTGGAGGCCAGGACGAGGTATGAGAATTATACCACACAAAAAAAAAACTCATTTATGTACCGGACGGAAATTTTAATCTAACGTTTCATACTGAGCGTGTAGCCCACACAGCAGCAAACTGCACAAACAATTACTTAAAATAACAAGCCGAGCAATGAAAAGTTGGTTGGTAAATTTACGCGCATACCACGAAACGGCACGGATGGTGGGGGCCCATGAACACAACGGGGGACTCTAACCCGTTTCTATCAATTTCGTGTTCAGCGGCACCGAGGCTGAGTTCCCGAGCGTTTCGAAACGATTGATTTAAATCGATCCCGTTTCGGGGATGAGCATGTAAACTCATCGGTGGGTGGATGTACGGACAGTTGATTGCAAAACCCACCACCACAAAGCGATACGAGCGTCTAGCAGGGAACTGATTATTATTGCAGTGAAATGCAGCGTTCAGGCGGTCAGATTGCGTGACCGTAGCGCGCGGGATTAAAACAATATAAACTTCGCAGGGCCTGTAATCGTTTGCAGACTATGATAATCCCTAGTGTTACTGGTTGCCTAATGATAGAATAATATTATCGGAGGTATATCGCGCACTGGTCGTTTTTTGAGTATGCACATAAATGTTATTTTTGGCCAACAGGCGAGTTCGGTTGCAGAGGGGAAGACATATAAAAAAAATAATGTTTCTATGTGTTTTTCCAACATTGAAAATGTAGGCAGCATAATAGTGATAATATAAAACATGATGATATATTTCATTTCAACAAAAAACAGATTTAAGAAAGCTTTGATCCATACCCAAACACAACAATTATTGAATGATTGAAATGATTTCGTAAGAAATATGTTATTGCGAAGCTAATGTTAATTTTAAAATGCAATGATTTGCAACATTGTATAACATGGTTATTAACTATCTCTTTTCTTAAATCTTTCATTCACAAAAAGCGGTTTAGTTATGTAACGAAATGTATTATTATTATGATTTGTTAGGAAAGTAATATCAACTGGCCAAACAGAATGTAAATAGATTGACCCTCAATTTACTTAACACTTCCTACTCCCATTTAAAACATAGACTAACCTTATGTATTTCTGAAACCATACTCTCTCTGTACCAAAAGTGTTCCAACATCAGACTTTAATGTCCGCAAAAAGTAAAATCTTGTGTGTTATGTTCATATTATTTCGTGTTTGCTAGGTACTTCAGATTAAAGTTGAATTCTAATGGATTATATAAACCAATATTGCACGGCCTAGTGCTGTTGTGGCATCGGCGCTTCTCTTTCACACGACATACCGAGACCAAAACCCCATCCGGACGTTGTATCGTCGCTCCCACGTAGCATGGGCTGACTATCCTGCTACGTGGTAAATAAGTCTAATACATCATACAAGACGATAAAAATTTAACCAACTAAAATTAAACAACTCCAGTAATCAAGTAACATGTTTTGTTATTTGAAATAGAATGAAAAATCATTGGAAGTACGACATAAAAGCTGGTGTTACAAGATTACTAATAAATGGAGTAGCTTATCGATAATAATAATTTATAATGGTTAATTGCAAAACTCGTAACCAAACTGAGATGAAGTATTTACTATTATCACTAAGCATAGTTTTGTTCAAATAAAAATAATTATACTAACAACCATGGTTGAAGAATTTGGTCAAACCTAAATCTTCATTTGTTCGCTGCATCACTTACAGAAAACTCATTTTATTTTATTTTTTCGATCGCGTAGAGGCTTTAACACAGTGAAAGAAAAATACAACATAAAATGTCAACGACATGTTTACAAAACTTATGCCAATAAATGTCAGCCTTCTAGCACGTGTAGCGAAAGAACAAGGGAAAGCGTACTCATACCACTGCCAAAATGTGTAACGCGGGCAAACTGTGGAGAAAAACGAGAAAAAAAACCATTAGGACGCGACTGTTCACGTCACTGCCATTAACTAAATCGTCGCCGGATGCTGAGCATCACCCGCGTCTTCGATTGGCTCTTTAGCAAACGTGAGTTTTTCTGCGGTTTGCTTGAGAGGTATGGTCTGCTGCCACCGGTTCCTCATCCCATCAGCTCGTTTGGCCATTTACGACCGACCCAACCTGGAGGCTAAAGTTTAACTCATTTTCGATAATAATAATAATTATAACTCCGTTGCCGCCTGCCGCACAGTTTAACTTATCATTTCGCAAAGAAAATATAACTAATTATGCTACAGTTTCTTTCCGGCACGATGAATGCCACCGGTTTGATGTTTCCGGTGCTCCAATATCCTGAACCATCCCTGTACCTGTGGTCACCTTGTTACTGTAAAGAGGCTCGCCTTGTTATTTCTGTTTCTCTCCCTCTTTTTGTGCACAGTCAATGGGTGACATTTCACGTAGTTTGAGTTTCATTGGAAAGCGGAAAAAAATATACAGAAACCTTCCAGGCACGCCTTTAGTATGGGCAATGGAAAACTTTAATCATTAATTAAATTTTTTATCTACGATTCGGCCACGGAAACTGTGTGAGAAACAGACTTCAAGAAGGCGAAGTGCAAGCACGATAGTGATACTGCGAGACCAATTTGTGGTTTTTACAGTGGAGTCAAAAGGGCTACGCGTGGGTAAACTCTTTCCTCTTCATGAAATCCTCTTCTCCATTGCTGCTATAGTGTGCTGTCTTAGTCTCTCACCCAAGCGCCGGTTGGAGGACCTCATCCGTTTAAATTTCTTTACTATTTTTTTACCTTCTCTCTCACTACCGCAGCACAAGTCATCGTTAAAATAATTTTATAATTTTTAAAAACATTCATAACGAAAATGATTTACGAACTTTACGCGTTTGGTAGTTCTGAGCACATCGCTTAGAGCGCCGGGACATTATCGGTATCGTCTGGGAAAAGTGGTTGGATGAAAATCCCCTCAAGCATATACATAGAACGGTAGGTCCTACCCAGTAGAGGGGAGATACTTTGGTACGATGCTGCATTAACTTACTTCGACGGGTTGGGTTTGGCTTTAACCGTCGCTGAACGATGACTTTTAATACGCTTCTGCGGGAGGTCAAAGCTGGTCCGGATGTGGTGCGATGGTGATGGTGTTGAGACGCTAGGATTCCTCGAAGCATCTTGTCAGAACAATCTTAATGACGTAGCATCAGGCCAGCGAGCAAGGGTTAATTCGAGCCATTAGAATCTTATGGGGTCGTCAAATGGCGGAATGGAGTAAAGCCCGAAACGATGGTTGATCGCCGAACTATGCCAAATTTATGGAGCTTATCACAAAAGTAGGCAGAATTATTCGTTTTTTCCACTTCTTTTCATTCATGGATGAGGGGTCATTCGGTTGTTTATTCTAGGCCTGGGTGAGGAATATTATTTGTTTTGCTTTATATTTTTTCGCATATAGCTTTCTTTAATAACCTTTCGTTTTGTGGATTAGTTACTGACGTTTTGCAATGGTTATTGAAGTAAATAAAAGGTTTAGCACAAAGAATAATAGTTTTAGCTGTGGAGTTTTATATTATGTATTATAAACTTTCGTAATATATTAAAAGTAAAAAATCTACTCAATTTGTTTTCAAATAACAGTTTCTTGTTTAAAAAACAAACTAAAGTTCAAGCACACCTTTTATAGTACAACAATCATATTGAACATATCAGAAAGAAAAATCTTGTGCTAGCTGGTGAAACTTCTCGTATTTTATTTAGTGTCAACTGGTACCTTCCGTTGGCTCACTTCCATTTCATATTCCTGGGTCCAACAATGAATCGTCGGTGCGCATTGTTTGGCCTTGTCTGGTCAGTGTGAAAGTTTGACCAAAAGTTGACACCGAATCCCTTCCGGATGTGCAAATAAACGCTCAAACTTCGTCCAGTCTCTCGCACCACCATCTCACCAGCCGCTTCGCCATGGGAAACAAATCCTGAATCGTTCACACTCACCAGAGAGGGTTCTGTTGCCGTAACAAAACCACAAATTGGCCACCCGCATTTGTAGCATTTTGTGTTCATGCTTTCCTTGTACCCATTCCTGCTGCTAACCCGAATGGTTGCATCTGCAACACCCGGGATGCAAGGACCGTCTCTGGTTTGGTTTGATGGGAACCGAAACTATCCGTCAGGCTGTGTAGTGGCTTTCAGAGATTTCGGCTGAGAGATGGCCAACTTCCAGCTTTGGCTGGGACGTATCTGCCTTATCCCATTGTGCCCGAATCATAACGTTCGAATGTCGCCCGAGGGCGAATTTGATTTGGTCTGCAACCTGTCTCGAAGCGTACGGTTTGAAAGTGACACCGGAGTGACTTTTAAGATGCTGACTTGCGGTTGGCTGCTGGTTTTCCGACGGCTAGATGCGTAGATTAGACATCGGGAGTGTACGTTCGAAATGGAGGCGCCTGGTAGTTGTGAGCTACGTATGGTGAAATGGAGACGCCTGGTACTTGAACATGCTCTCACATAGAAATTGAACCAACGAACGATGTGGTCGGAATGAGTATAAATGGAAACTTAAAAAGTATGTAGTATTATTTGTACCTGTTGCTAAAACACTTCTTGTCAGCTGAGATACATTTACTGAAAGTAAATTAATAGACAATTATTGAAATTCACAATTGAACCATTTGATTGTTTACACCAGAGCTTCACATTCGAGAAATTGAACGATTTTCGAGCTGTTTTTTCGATACCGTTTTGTTTCCGTTCTCACTGCGCGACGTTGTTTTGGAGTTCAGATTTTCGAACACATTTTTATACATGTTGATTTAAATTTTTATTTTATATTCTAAATTGATTCTCGCAGGTTTCAGAAAACAATCAAAAAAGATCACAAGCTTCAAAGCTACGGTACTGATTGAATAAATTATGTAAATTATTGAAAAATAAGCAAAAACTTGACTTGGGGCCTTTTTCTAAAACTGGCAAAGGACCTGGCTAACCTTTTTTTTTAATCGAAACGATTGGTTAATTTTGTCTACACGTAATGTTCACAATGGCAAAATACTCAGAGTTTTCCTTTGAAAGGATTCAAAGATGGTTTCTTAATTTTGTTAAGCACCTTTTTAGCCAATAGAAGATCCCATCAACTGGAAATATGCTTTTCATCGCTAGAATGTACTCAAACTCAACCTGTACCCATTCAGCACCTTTCCAAGAATGTGCTTTTTTTGTGCTTCTACAATGAAACACACTCACACACACACAAATCGTCACCTGTTTGCCCATACAATAAGTCAACTTCATTTCCTGTCGAGCGAAAGAATGTATCATCAGCCAGTGAAATGATGTTATTTCGTCACCTCGGCTTCACGAACGGCTTCCGCTTGAGCTGGCCCCAGCAAAGTGGAAGATTTTTCCCCATATTTAGTTGAATGCTGGGATGTTAGAGAAATTATGTTCCGTGCGGTGATGTCGTTCCGCCCGTCGTGAATCATTCCAACCTTTTTGCAGTGCTCGCTAACGCCATCGTCAAGCTGACTTGATCGTACCTTGATTAGACTGCTTGATAGCCCGCTAGCCAGCCAGCCAGTCAACCAGCAAGGTGTCGAGAGAAGCATACAATCTGAACGGAAAATCGAATTTTCTTCGCACTGCAAACCATCGGCAGGTATGTTTATTTTAAGAGTTGTTCATTTTTATACCTGGCTGACGCAGCACGACGGACAGGAAACGAACAAGAATCGAATGAAGGAAGTGGTTTGTGCAACTACTTACAGGACAATTTATGGATAAATATGCAGGAGAACTGTAGAACTACAAATTTAAATAAGACCTTCTGAATGCTGATCTTTTCTACCTCTTTATTCGCTTTTGTACTTCGGAATGCAAGTGATATCATTTTCAAGATTGCTGTATTCGTAAACTTTTAACACTCGTAATTCTTGTGCCGGAAATACTGAAACTATCACTTAGTCGTTTGCCATATGACGCTGTATTGCTCGCAGAATACTTAATGGAAAATTACATTTTACTCTTTTCGTACCGTTTCATATGTTTGTGAAATGGTGATTGGGAAAGTATATTTAAATTAAAATCTTGTGTCAATATAGGCAGTTTGTAATATTTAATTCTACAATTAAGGTCATAAGACAATGTTTAAAATTATAAACTGCAAAATAAGTAAAAAATAGTTAATTCGTTCAACTAAACTCTGTAGCAATGTTAGATTTGGAAAACATAGACCAACGTCGGTGCCTAATAATGCATATTTTTACTATCATGAATTAAATAACTATTTGATACAAATAGATATTGAATGAAATATGATATTCTTGTTCGTCGATCTGACAAGAAGCGATACATTTTAATGTTTAAAACTTTCTAAACATTTCGGATTTTGTGCTTGGACATTTTTTCCCGTCCCAAATTCCAAGCATGTCTTCATGTTTATGTTGCATAGTCGGCTAATTAAATCAGTTGCAATCACAACTAATTTTCTGCCTCGCTGACAGCGAAAATGTTTGACCGCGAATTGTTTGTTTCATGGTGTTGGTTACAACGTCCTTGATGTTATTTTATGTTAAAATTAACGGTTAAACCCATTGGAAGATATTGCGAGCGGATTAAGGGGAGCGAATATAATGAACAGATGAAGGAATAAATAACTTTATAAAATCATCGTTTTATTTTCTTATACTCTGATTTCTTTTTCCATCCATTGTAGTTTACTATTAAGTTAGTAATAATGTTAATTTTTTTTGTACCACAACAACAACAAATCTCAATTTACCCAAGGTTGTTCCTTAGTAATTTACATAACTGAGATAAAGGTATGAAATAGAGAGCATGGAAACTCAGTCATCTTTAAAAGCACAAAGGCATACTGTTGTTGTGTTTTGTCCATGATTCGATTGCTTCAGGCAAACTGTACGTTTGTTGTTTCACTGTCGCTGGTTCAGTTTTGCAGTTGTATAATTTATTTCAGTCACACTTTTCATCTTACGCTTTCTTTTCCAAAGGTGATGCTTATTCTCTTGGATGGTGCGGTTTTCCTACATAGTAGTAAATTTTGTTCCGCAAACTTTAGCCCAGAGTCCGAGTGCGAATGTTTTACACTTGCTAAAAATAAAACTTTCAGTTTTTTTTCCCCTGGAACCGTCTAAAATGAAACAGTGAAAGCTATTGCACGCGGACTGCCATTGCTGCACTTCCGGATCGGTACGGTCTTGATCTCGCTTGAGAAGAGTAATTAAATTTCGGAAGTTGTGCGAAAGAAAACAGAAGTTCTGTAAAGGTGCAGAGTAGCTGAAGCGGTGTTTTACCAACTTCTTCGCAGTCAACATTTCGGGATGTCGAGCGTCTGCATGCGGTAAAGTCAACTTACTTCGTACCATCTGCGTAGGGTAAGGTTGTCTGGGTTGTCGTGAATATTCGTTACCAGCTGCCTTGGCTCATCGTTGTGTTCGCCAAATTTTCACTGCAAAATTCGCAACACGGGGATTTAACGAGTTAATTTCAATTTCCAACTTTTTACCCAGACCTGCCCGAGACAATTGCTGTAAAGCGCGACCCACAAAAGATAGAGAAAACAAAATCATTGAATGCAACTCTAAGAATAGTCAAAAAACGGGTTGATAAAGTTTTTAATATCGCTAGGACATGAAAACACAAATTCTTAGTGTTTCATGTTTTAAGTTTCATATACTTGTCACGTCAAACAATTTCCATTCGATGCACTTTTAATGATTTTTCTTTGTATTTTTAATTCCAAAAAGCCACAACATATGACGTTTCAAGATTAATTTACCATTTATTGATTTAAGTATAATACATTAATTAATTAATTATTTTAATAATTAAATTTGTAATGATCACAAAATATTTGAATTTTTAAGTTACACCTGGTTAGTGAAACCATCAACACACGTGTTTGCACGAGCATACAAGCAGCTATGAATCGATTCTTTCCGTAAAACATAACTTGAAACTGATGGCCCACCAAAGAAAATGCCAGAAAACATCCAAGCAAAACATTCTGTCATTTGGCAAAGGAATAATATCGTAACGAAACTTCGTCTACAACGTTCTTCCCTTTATCACACTCACTGCCACGAGTTTGCCAGCTTCGTTGCCAAACCTCTTGTTGATCTTCGGCCAGGGAAGCTTCGTTCGGGACGTGGGGACCCATTCCTTCCCCGTGTCGGGGAACATTTTATTTTCGGCCAAGAGAAGATGGAACCATCGAGAGCAAAGTCAAAAGAAGTCAAACTACCACCATAGTCGTTCTGCCCGGTGGAACGGGTGCAGGTTTTTACTTAGGCTACCTACACTCTACGGAAACGGAAAAGGACGACGGTTTTCTTTTGGTGCCAGTCACCTTCACAGGAAAAGGGGGACGAGAAAAAGCGAAAAGACAAACCGAACAACCGAGTCCCCGGTTGGAACCACTCTGCACATTTAGCACATATGAATTCCGGTCATGATTTTACTCTAACGAGCCTAGACCACGTATTAATTTGTTTTGTTTTTTGTTGCTCGCTTCATTCTCCGTTTCGGTCGCAACATTGGGATCGGCGGGGTCGTGCTGTTTCGGTTTTTCCATCAATTCGAGCATCTTGTCGGTGTTCCATCTGTTGAAATTATGCTTTCCGGCCATGTTTGTGTCAGCTTAGCGCTCAGTTGTCACATTTTTCTGACACAAACCCGTACACACACACACATCTTCATCGGCAGCGGGGTCTTGAAGCTCGTGTTGCTTGCTTCTACGGGAAAATGTGCACATACCAATGAACACAAACATATGGGAGTGAAGGTTAGGGATTGTGCTGCTACTGCTGGTGTGGCGAAACCATACAAGCCACGTGCCAGTAGTAGCGCTATCCCGACGGTAGTTTGCGTAAGTTTGATCTAAAGATCACGGAAAGCGTGAAAAAACGGACTCACGGAGAGAGCAGCGTGAATGGTGGGTTTTCGTGCAAAGTTTGCTTGTCTCGGTTCGCCGTTATAACCACAGGTAATTGAAATCATTCTGAAAATATGGTTTATTCATACATGTGCTGATCGTTAACGAGTTGGTTTTGAGTGCAAAATCAGGAGACTGTTCCTAGTATCATTGTTTAGAACTCTTTTCACTCGTACTCAGAAAGTAGTAGATACTTTTGATTTTCCGTTTCATAAATGATTCCCACGATGAAAAAAATTCAAATTGTCCAGTTTTTGTTCCATTTTTAATCCTCATTTAACCCAGTTTGTTGTTAACCGCTAGACAATTTATTCTATATTCAATATTTCGGTTATACTCACCTATATCCCTATTGTTTTTTTTTTAAATATAGTCCTATTTGGTTGTTAGACTTGTTCGGCCTGCTACGAGTTCTGCATTTGGCTCCAAATGCTTCGAGCGGCTTCGACTACTTCGGACTGCTGACTGCTCCGATTACTCTGCAATACTCCGAAATGTTTCGGAATAGATAAAAAAAACATCAGTCGAGTGACATTCGCTATTGTTTTAGGTCTGTTCATTTTCATTGGAATCGTTCGTATGAGTTAGAAATTTTGTTATCAGAATTATCGTGAACGAGATGTCCAAAAGTTTTCGAACAACTATATTTATAGGGGGTTTACGTGGTACGGAATCTGCATTACGGAATCGTTCCGAACTATTATATTATATTTACTTTACATCGGGGTCAATACAATTTCTCGCTGTTTAATTTGGTGAGTGATATTTTCTATTGCTTTTTCATTCCATATCCTGAATTCTCATCAATTTTCCACGGAGTTTCGACCTTTTCCGATTCGTGAGATATACCAGTCGATGCACTTCATCCCATGCTTCCGGTCATTAACGTTACGTTGATTGCCTATGTCAACGGACG